>JADRCD010221817.1:0-18479 GCA_019843815.1 Montemys delectorum | reverse complement strand
ACACACACACACACACACACATACATATATATATTTTCAGGAGCCAGAGTTCTAAGTCCTTGAGAGTCGACACTAATGTTAATTCTGCATCGTGGGTCTGACTGCTGAAGGACCATGGTGGGTTCCCATGCCCTGCATGGTCACACCAGCCTCCGTCCATACATATCTACTGTACGCGCCAGCTCCTGCAGTTCTGAAGTTTACTCTCTGCATGCACACTGGTGCCCTCTGCTGAGTTCTCACACCTGTCCTGAATTGCTCTTCCCATTTGGAAACACTGCTCTTTGCTCAGGTTCCAGACCCAACGCCAGCCTTTCTGTGAAGACACTGGAGCCCTACTAGGAAGAGTTTTTCTCTGGCGCTGGCCCAGCCTGGCCCTCATCAGCTTCCTGGGTGTTTCTATTTAGAGAATAAATTTCAATGTGATATGTATTAGTTTCGCTACATTGCTCATACCTAATGAGAATGTTTTGAATATGGAATTATTATCCTTCGTGTCATGAGTATATTTGAGCTGTTCTATTTTTTATGGTGTAGAATGGAGAAGAGTTCCTGGGAGCTGCATGAGAGGAGGGTGAAGGAGCAGTACCTTATGGCCATCTCAGATAAAGATCAGCAGCTTGGTCATCTGCAGAGTCTCCTGCGGGAGCTGAGGTCTTCCTCCCAGACTCAGATTCTCCCTACACAGTACCAGCGACAGGTGAGGAGACCCAACATTTCTACTCAGGGTGCCACTACGTGAAAGACATGAGCCGCCTCTAACTGCCCATCTGCTACCATAAGGCAAGCCCCCTTCCGGCTCTTTTAGGGGTGATGCAACCTCTTCTAGAGGGAGGGTTTCAATGTGAACACTCTTAAGAACCATTTTACTGACGTTTTGGCCCTGACAGGCATTACCAGAGACATCAACTTCCCTCGGTGGGTCACAAAACCTAGTTTATGAGACAGAACTTCTCAGGACCCAGCTCAATGACAGCTTGAAGGAAATTCATCAGAAGGAGCTAAGAATTCAGCAGCTGAACAGCAAGGTACTTGTCTCCTGCTAGACTGAAATTGAGTTTCTTTTTTCTCTTTCTGGAGGTAAGATTTGCAACAGGCACCCAGCTTCAGCGTAACTTGAGAATAGACATTTATATTTCTTACAAACAGAAGTGTTTATTCCAGAGCAGAGAACACAGTCCTACCTTCTTCTAAGAAACCTAAGTAGGTAGTGTCTGTCAGAATTAGAAGTTATTTTAGGTCAATGAGACTTGAGTCCAGAGGCCTACTTTGAGGAGAGTTGTGAATATCTGAAATGTATGTTTGGGGTGAGGAGTGCATGTGTCCTATCACAGGAACTTGTGTAACAGGAGTGAGGCTGCTTGCCTCGTGAAACCCTGATGGCTTCAGTTTGATCTCTGTATCCCAGAGAGGAAAGATGGAACCAACTCCTGAGGGTTGTTCTTTGTTCTCTACACGTGTGCTATAGAATGAACATGCCTACACTCATGAACGGGTATTACAAATATAGGCACACACACATAAAAACCAATATCATGATTCAAAAATCATAAAAATCAGGAGATAGTTTTCCCAGATGAGGAGAAAAGCCCACAAATACTAAGTAACCCGCCCCAGGCTTCTGGAGACCTTTCTGAAGTCAGGGCTTCTATACATGGAAAGATGGTGTGTTTGCTACACATAGGAGGTACTCATTAGATGTCAAGTTCACCTAACATTGAAACGCCAGAGATAGCATTGGCTGTGCATCCAGATGAATTGATGAAATAGCCAACCCTGATTTAGTTCTGTTTTATTTGGGGGCAGGGTTCTCCTCTGACCTATCTATTTCTAGACAAACACACACACACCACCCCCGTAGTTCTTTGGCTGTGAGGATCCAGTGAACACCTCCCAGTACCATCTCGAGTCTTATTCTTCTCTAGTCCAAGGCTCTATCTAGACATCCACTCCCTGTGACAGCATTTTAAACTGAAGCAGAGCTATTTATAGATGCTGGAATAAATGATTTTGGTAGATGATAACAGCTAAAAGTTTTAAATGTTATATTGAAATAAAACATAAAAGTATCAGATCATTAGCGTAGCATGGTACACTTTTACAAAGTTAAAAATGTGTAACAAGCACTCAAGATAAAAACCAGGGCGTTCTACCTCCCCACAAGCCCCTCCTTCCCTCTGATCACAGCCACCCACCTTAGGACTAATGTAAGTAGAACCACATGAAGTACAAACCACACTGCCATAGGCCATTGTCACTCTGGGCCAGAACTATGTCTCTTGAAGGCTCAGCTGAGAAGAAGGTCCCTCCTCCCTAACCTGGATCGTGCACCCACTGGTTAAACAAGTGCAGTCATTTGCCTGCTGAGAGCCTGGCCCTGTTAGGCACTGAGGACTCCCACAGGCCTCTTTTGAAACCTCCAGTCATTTGAGCTTTGTCTCACTCTCTGGAGGTCCCATCTACTAAAGAGTTACTCCTGGGGACTTTGGTGAGAAATAAGCAGGAGTGCTCATGAGCTGTCACAGTGGTTTCTCTCTAAACACACAGCTTAAGGGTGAGCTTGGTCTCTGGTTATATTGAGCTCTGGGGCCTGTTTTTTATAGTAATTTAAGCATGGACCCGACCTATTGCCCTCTGCTTACATTCCTGGAGTAGCTTGTTTTACTGGAATTTTTGTTAGGGGTTTCTGCTCATAGACCTTGGAACCATTAAAAATAAAAGTTCCTGCTACTCTTCCAGAATTATTTTCCTTTTGTTGTTGAAACATTTAGGCATTTTTCACTTTGAAAGAAACAAACTGTGGCATGATTCAAGGGTAGGTAGAACTCAGGTCCTGAAAGCTCAAGACAGTCACCTAAGCACTGGTCACAGCAATGGAGTCCTGGGGGCAGCACTTACCCTCTCCTCCACTTCAGTTCTCTCAGCTGCTCGAGGAGAAGAATGTTCTCTCCACCCAGCTCAGCGACTCCAACCAGAGTCTCCGTGAGAACCAGCAGCACTGCAGCAACCTCTTCAACCACTGTGCGGTCCTGGAGAAGCAGCTGCAGAAGCTGCAGGCAGTAAGGCAGCAAGAGGCTGGGGGGAAGAGGGGAGTCATGGTGGGTATGGGATGAGGCCTAACAAAAACGACCAAACAGATCCCTAGTGACGGGAGCAGTGTTCAGTGAAACGGTGGGAAAGCAGCTAGGGACTGTCCCTTCCCTCTGCTATGGAACAGGATTTCAGTTTGCAGACATGCAGTGTCTTGAGAGCTTCCCTCATAGCTACTGAGCTGCTGTTTGTTCTAGGGGCCACTAAATGCAGATGTTGCTCCAGGAGCACCCCAAGAAAAGGATGGAATCCACAGAAAGAGTGAACCTGAGACCACAGGAGAGGAGCAGCCAAGGTAGGAGGAGCAGGCCACACCCTCCAGCATTTCCTGTGTGCAGAGAAATTGGATGGTAGACCAGAGAGGGTAGTAGGAATGAATATGACCAAAATACACATTATTTACATGTTTAGAAATTTCGTAATGAAACCTGTAGTATGTGGTCAGTTTTAAAGAAATTGAGTTGTGATCTTGGTGGAAATAGAGTTTATCCTGTTCACTTAATATGTCCTGTTGTCTGACTGGTGTCACAGAAGTAATATAGAGATTGAGGGTAACAATACCTAGCAGATTGTGTGAAGGAAGCAAGCAGCAGTTCTAACACAAATGTATATATAACAACACTACAAAGGCCACAGTTAAAATCGTTCTATCCTCTCACATCTCACATCATATGGATGTTCTTGCTCTGTGTGCCTCTGTGCCTCTATGTTAGTCTGTGTGTCTAGATACACACTTCCAGCCTGTAAAGATGTATTAGAGACTGGGTGCTGTCAGTGATGCCCTTCATTTGCTTTTACCCAAGCTTTTCTGAAGTCCAGCAGCAGCTGTACAACACTAAACAAGATCTGAGCGAGTTAAAGAAGCTGCTGGAAGAAGAGCGAGACCAAAGGTTGACCGCTGAGAATGCACTCTCCCTGGCCAAGGAGCACATCAGACGGTAAGGCTGGCCCCTCTTGCTCGAGCCTTACCCTCCTGGCCTTGCTCCTGGGCATTTCTGTGGCCAGGCTCAGGGTAAAGATGTGTGGTTTTGGGCTGATGAGTGATGAGCTGTGGCCTTGCTCTGTTGTCCTCAGAGGCCACTGAGAGATGGCAGTGTCTCGTTATGAGAAAATTTCTAAAATGAAGTAATAAGCAAGTCAGCAGAAAGTGAAACAGAAAGCTGTCAAGGCTTCTAAGTGTAAATTCAAGGCTATATAATAAGTCCCTTCCTCAAAAAAAGGAGCGAGGGGAGAGAAGAGAGGAGAAGTGAGTGAGCTCGTGAGTGTCTGAATCAAGTGTGGCAGAGAGAGAATGAAGAACCGGAGTCAGAGACAAACAGGTATTGCCTGCTGGTCATGCTGTCGTGGACAAAACACTAACCAGCCTTTGACCTGGAAGCACTTGGGCCAGCATCCTAAATAGGCAGTCCCTTTACTACTGTGAGGGCTAGGACCATGGGAGGAGCCTTTGCTGCCAGTCCCCTAGGCCACCTTCCTGAGATGACTGGGAACAATCGAATGCAGGGGACCAATGTTGTATGTTTTTCCTCAACACAGGTTGGAGCATAGCGAATGGGATTCGGCCCGGACTCCTATCATTGGCACCTGTGGCTCTCAGGAGCAGGCGCTGCTGATAGATCTCCCAGGCAGTAGCTGTCGAAGGGTAAGAGGAGGATACAGGGTGGGCTCTGTGCCGTGGGAATGGGCTTCAGGTGTGGAGGTGAGCAATGGCATAGGTGTCCAGCCACTGAGGACACTGTCTCCCAGGATGCCTCTCTACTTAGAGGATGGGATCAGGATTGCTGGTGAAGGGGAAGAGCTCTGATTTCCCTGTGTTTTATTTGTGTGTGTGTGTGTGTTTCAGACCCGGAGTGGTGCCGGATGGAAGCGAGTCCTACGTTCACTCTGCCATTCCCGGACACGAGTGCCACTGCTTGCAGCCATCTACTTCCTAATGGTTCATGTTTTACTGGTTCTGTGTTTCACGGGTCACCTATAAACTTGTTACTTGACTGCAACTCTTGAACTTGTAATTCCTTCATCTCTAGTGTCAGCATTGTTGATTCCACAGCAGCCTTCTCATTTTCAGCCCCTCCACCTCTTCTTGGAAAGTGCCTGTGAAAACAGAGGCGGCTGTGAGGACAGGCACAGCCAGAAGGCCTGCCACATCTGCTGTCTTTAAACACGTGTGCTTGGTCTGAGCAGCTTCCCAAATGTGCTGTGCTCACTGCTTCTTCAGATGTTCAGATCCACATCCTGTGTGGTCTTGTAGGATGCTGAGAGAGATCTTCCAGCCATGCCAACAAGATGGTTCCAATAAACACAGTAATCTGGAATCCAGTATCACTTTTCTTGGTAACCTGCTTTGTCTTGTTGCCTGTATTTTCTCCTGCCTCAGGATGAATGCAGAGTTGTGGGCAGTGAACACATCGTCCCATAGGACATGTGAGCAGGCTTTGAAGACTCAGGTGGGAGCTAGAAGGCTCCCAGACTTCAGTTGTTGGATCTCAGGGAGGAAGGCGTTTTCTTTCTGCCTGTTCCATCGTCAGCAAAGGGAGGGTTTGTTGCTGTGGATTGTCAGGACTGGACCCCATCACTATGCCTTTGGTCACATGTCAACTAAGGTATTAACTGGCTGGGACCTTTCTTTGCACCAGAAGGCAGGAAGAACTGGCGATGGACAGCAAGGTTCAAATTCTATAGTCCTATTTTCTGGATGTGCCTCCATAGGGTCCTAAAACAGTGTCCAGAGGCCAGTGGGGCCATGCCATGGTGAACTGGAGTCAGGTCTGAGTACCACATCACACCTTAGCCTCAAGAACTACTAAGCTGCTGCACTGTTGTGCTAGTGCCGGGTCATTCTGTCTCCAACGCCGTTGTCCCCTGCCTCTGGGGACAGGGCTGACAGTGCTGATGCAGTGGAAAGAGAAGGAGAGGCACCTGAATCCAGACCTGAGAGCAGTGGCCAGGAATGGATGGGTCCCACTGTGCTGGTACTCCCCTTTATGGACATGATTGTGCCCCCTTCCTGTTCTCACCCCCTAAAGAAGAGAGAACTGCTGGGCTGACTGATCAGTGCTTTGTTCTGTGATGATTAAATTTTAGTCACAACATCCCAAAAACTTTCCTCAACTACTGTAAAATAATAAAGTTATTTTCAGAATAAGGAATTGTGTGAGACTACCTGTTGGCACAGATGTTACATGCCTGTGTTTTCACACTATGGGGAGGGAGGGATGGAGGAGTGGTTACTGGAATAGAAAGTTCTGAAACTCCTTCATCTCAGTGGCCAGCATCACATGGCTCTGAACATCCTTCTGGCCTCAGTTGCTGGAGCCAAAGGAGATGAGGTACAGTTTAGAAAATCCATCCTGAGATTGAATTAAAGGAGCAGAACTGTAGGATGTGAATTTGTGAAGACTTGTGTATAGTTCTGAGAAAACTCTGAAAATATTAGACCACTAAATATGGTGGCACATGCCTGTAATTCCAGCACTCAGGAGGCTGAAGCAGGAGGACTGTAAGTTCAAGGCCAATCTTGTCTGCATAGTAAGGCTAGCTAGTGCTACATAGCAAGAGTGTCTCAAAGAAACAAAAAACAAGCTCCTTGAACACACAGTGCAGGAGGGGACTGTTCATAGCTTGTGCAGGTTGGGTAGGTATCATGCTCTTATATAAATGTGCCACATGGGAAAAGCTGACCCACTGTCTCAAGGTAGAAGAGAGTTAGTGGAAACGTGTTCTCTTTGGCTTAGAGCTGTGCTATTCCTGTATGTTAGTTAGCACTTTACTGCTCAGGGGATGAACATGGGATGTTTGTAAGGGGGAAGTGAGTTTTCTTGGTGTCATTGCTGAAGTTCTATGGTTCTCCAGAGAACTGCATTGCTGTGTGGTGTAGTACAATGTATAGACCTAATTTAAGATTACCTACCCCTTTCTACATATTTCTCTACTATAAAATAGCTTTATTTGAACAAATAAGTGTTCCAAGTGTAGCATCCACTGGGAAGTGACTTTAGAAGCTTTCTGTTGCTACAGAATGTTCCCTTCTGTCTAGTTTCCCCAACCTGGGACCCTTCTGGAGTTCATTCTCTGTAAGCCAGGCAAGTCAGAACAGCACAGATGACAGAGTTAAGGAGAGCCAGGGTCAGATTCAAAAACAAATTCTTAGTAGGATTATTTCTCAGCTTGGGACTTTATTTGCATTGTTTTTATAGTCTGTCGGTGCCCCAGGCTGCCAGAGGAGCCATGCTTGGGGGGAAGGGGAAGTGGTTGTTTGTAAGGTAGCCAGTAAAAGCGTAGCAAAGCTCTCAGTGGCCTTCACATCAGAAAGGGTCTATTTCATTGGGCCAGCAAGCCACCTGAGCAGTGTCTTCACTTGAAGATAGGAGGGCTGCAGATGCTAACAGTGTAGAGCATGTCAGAGTTCACATTACCTGCCTAGAGCAGGCCAGTCTAGTCAGATCTCTTATCAGTGAGCTCAGACTCCACACAACTTCCCGACAAGCTAGGGAGTTTTCTCTCTCCACATCCCGCCTTTCTCATGAGCTATTCTTTGGATATCAGTTATGTGTGAGCCTCATCTTAGGTACTGCAGATAATGAGGAGGAGAAATTGTCTTTAAGGCTTGCCCTTCAAAATTCACATACAGATCATTTTCCCACTAAGCCTTTTTTTTTGATTACTGCAGCCTACACACACACACATTTTTTTTCCCCTCTCAGACCAGTCTTCTACAACAGAGTTGTAGCCCAGGGTACCCCTAAGTGCTGGGATCACAGCTGTTTACTACCACACCCACCTGCCTTGTTCTGAATTGTTTTACTGTCTTAAATGGAACTGCCCTGTGTAGGACACAGAGCAGTCCTGCAGCATTCTTGATCATGTCTTCACTGGTAAGGGATGTGTCTCCGTGGTCATTTTTATAACTTTCCCATAACCTGAAAAACTTTGCAAAATACTAGACACAAACACACTTAACCCTTTTAAGTACCCCAAGTATAAGGAACTGACTCAAACTTCAGGAAGTGTCCGTGAAGACAGTGTGGCAGGAAATGACAGAAAACCTGAAAACGGAACTGAAGCAGCTGCTCGCTTACTTAGCCTGAAGTGGCAGCCGCTGGAGGGGGCGCCGGGTGTGGCCGTGAAGAGCCGGAGCTCCAGCAACCAGTAAAGGTGGGTGCTCTGAGCTGGGTGGGGGTGGGTTGGGGAGCACAGGGAAGTATGGAAAAGAAATCTACATAGCACTTAGTTCTTGTTAAGGATGGTCTTTGCTAATAGGTGTTGAACTTTTCTTTGATGGCCACAAGGACTGCGTGCAGTGGTTGACAATGAGCATCTGAGGATGGGAACAAGGAAATGGCCTGCACTCGGGGAACATGATTGATCATGTATCTAGAAACCTAGGCCCAGCCAAGTATGCTGTAGATAATCTAAGCAGCCCCAGTGTGCTAACCTGAAGGAGACCCACGGAAGATGAGGACAAAGTGTGCCTTTGTATGGCCTAGGCAGGGAGACAATGCACATGGAAAATGTAAGGGGACAGGATTTAACCACCAATGAACACTGGTGCTGAGCCAAGGGCTTTTAAGGGCCAAATGCCAACCTGATTATTCAGCTGGGGTAACTTTGTATGTTTGTGGGAATCCCAGAGCATTACAGAGGGAGCTTTGGATCAGCTGTGTTAACATCTTAATTATTTAACATTGGGGAACAATATCACAACAGTCAATGATTTGCCCAAGGAAGTTAATATTGATAGATTGCTTAGTCTAGTCTCTGGCTAAGTAGTATAGACTCTGTGTCACGTGACAGGCAGGGGTCCTACAGGGGCTGTCATATAACCACTGTGTCCGTGAATCTCATGACTGTGGATGCCATAAGTCAGCCCTGTCATCAGACATTGGATGTGCCCCCCATTCATTGCCTGTCTCCAGCCTCCTACTTTCAGTTAGCAGCTTTCTTGATTAATGATCGAAAGTACAAGCATAATAAGTTATTTTGTTCTTTAAAATGAACATGAGAGGTTGATGCGAGAGATGGGCTGAGACCTGGGGTAATATGGCAAGATGAGACCGTCGGACCTCACTGCTTCCTCGTTGCTCATAAATATATTTGACTTCTCCTTTCCAGTTTCCTTCTGTTGCTGAGTAGCCCGAGAGCCAGGACATGTCAAAGTGAGGCCTTAAGGTTGTGGGTCATAGGTTCTCTTTACCTGTCCTAACCCCTATTTGTAGCTATTACCAATTGGGGAAGGCACAAGTGTTCTTAGTAGCTCACAGTGACTCTGGCTACGATAACTCACCGCTTCTCCAGTTGCTCCTTACCACATCTTTATTTAACCTGTCTACCTCAGATTTCTCCAGGGCTGGTTTTCTAGAGGTCCTTATAAAGTGCAGGTGGGTGTAGAAAGTGGCGACTTGGGGCCTAGATGGGCAGAGCCTTGGCGATGAGTGGGTAAATGCGTCTCATTTGGGAAAGAGCAGTGAGCACCAGGAAGTTCTTCGGTGGTGGTGGAGGCACCTGACAAAGGATTGGTAGAGTCTTTGAGCCAGGAAATCCCAAAGGCTACCAGAGCAGATGGGTGTTGTCCCTTGTTTCCTCTCCTCAAAAACCCACAGTGACTGGACAGTTCTTCCTCACACTCCTTTGGTGAGGCTCAACAAAACACAGGTGTCCAGTGGAACAACGGTCATCAAACTAGTGTTCTCCAAAGACTTCTGTAACATTTACTTAGTTGGTAAATCTCACACAGTGTTTCAAAAAAGAGGGACCTGTAACATGCTATGTGTGAATACTTATGTCTTTAGATATAGTTAAACATATAATTAATAAAAATAAAGCCTTGGTATTTTCTTTCTTAGAAAATTGAGGATTCCCTTCACTTCATGCTTCCCCATGCATCAGCTAGTATGGGTAGTTCAACCAGTTAGTCCCACTGATGACCTACAGCTGTGCAGTGAGTGGTCAGTCAGTCCTACAGTCAGTTTGGGGCAGTGTACCACAGACAGGGTGAACACTTTTCAATGTAGCTAAGCAAATTATAGATGGGGCGGGAGGGGGGCACTGGACTCATTTATTTCCTGACATCTAGAAAGGAAAGCATGGAGAAACCTGAATGAGCTGCCATAGCAATCCTGTGTTAGGTGTTGTATGACTGCTGGTCATCCCTACAAGCTGTGGACATAGTGAACGATCCCAGCACTTTGACAGAGGTTGGCTTGTGTTACCTATGCCTGTACTGACTTCTCTCCAGATGTGGGTGGGCTCAGGCCATACTGATTTATCTTAAGTCCCACCCCTTTCTCTCCTAATTGAGCAGAAGTTGCATCTGTTTCGATTCAGCTCTTGTTTCCTTCTGAGAAAGAGTAAAAGGAAACATTCAAATGCTCCCATAGTCAACTTCAGTATCCTGAACATCTTCCTCCCAAATGTCAACTTCAACACTCTTACCATCCTTCCTCTCAATTCTTTTTCATTCCTAATTATTTCTACCATGTGTTTCTCTCAGATGTGGAAGTCTGTAGTGGGGCATGATGTATCTGTTTCCGTGGAGACCCAGGGTGATGACTGGGACACAGACCCTGACTTTGTGGTGAGTATGGAAGTAGCTTTGCTTGGACAGTGAAGCGGTCAGGAGCATCTCAGCCACTCTGATTTTTGAGTGAGCTTAGAGAGAACTATCTGAGATTAAGACAGTCTTTGTGGTGGGATGGACTGGCCGAACTATTAGCTTTCATTAGTAGAAATGCGTGAGAGCTGGTGTTGAGCATAAAAGGGGATAGATGTGGGTTCGTCTGATAGTGCCATTGAAGGACTGGGTCACTCTGTCCTGAAATTGAGGATCAGTTTAATCTGGGATTCCTCTGGCCTATGGTCCATGATTTGAGACATCATGGGAGACCAAAAGAAGAAAGGATGGGTGATTCAAAGTAAGCAAGGGATCACTGGTTTAATTTTAATTTTCATGTGGCTTTGAGATGAGATAAATACAGCTGTGAATGAGAGTAAAGACACAGACAGAAGAAGCATCTAATACAGGAGGCAGAGAGCATGTGTGTCAGTTTCAAGACTCCCTGCAACAGAGGGCATTTCTCATTGACACAGTTTCATGCTGTCTTTTGTAGAATGACATCTCTGAGAAGGAGCAACGGTGGGGAGCCAAGACCATTGAGGGCTCTGGACGCACAGAGCACATCAAGTAGGTGCTGAAGAACCTGATAGAAACCCTGCGGGCTGGGAGGTGGGGAGGCAGGATTGCAGAAAGGAAATAGCCAGGGCTGTGAATCTTTGTATTTATTTATTTATTTAGAATCCATGTGTTCCTAGTATTCCTATGTCTTCATGTGGTTTCACTTTATCTCTCTCATCATCTACAAATTATTATGTGTCTTTTATATATAAAAGCTCTGTCACTTTGGAGGTAGGGGGCAGGGCTCATTGTATTAACAATCTCCCTTTAATCAGACATTAGGCAACAGACATGTGAGCATAAATGCTGAAGTTCTATCAATCAATCTATCTATCTATCTATCTGTCATCTCTCTCATCTCTAATCTACAAAGTATGTATCAAATGCCATCTCACCGAAACTTTTACAAAAGTTTAGAACATGTGTAGGGTGACTGCCAATGGGCTAAGAAGACTTCAGTGCTGGCTGTGATCATACACACCTCTAATTCCAGCACTCAGGAAGCAGAAGCAAGCAAATCTTTGCGACTTCAAAGCCAGCCTGGTCTACATGGTGAGTTCCAGGCCAGCCAGGACTACATAATGAGACTCTGTCTCAAAAAAGAAGGCATTAGTAAAATGTCAAGGAAAGGAACTCCTGTATAAATGGTGTGTTGAGAACAATATTAGCTCTCATACTGGTACAGAGACAAGACACATTTGCATTTGACTACTTGATAGAAATTGGGAACCTTTAATATTAATGTAAAGAAATAGGACATTTAGAGAAGCTGATGACTAAAACCATTTTAGGAATGATGTTTAGTCTTCAAGACAACTTTCTTTCTTTCTTTTTTCTTCTGAAATTAATATGGCAATGTAGCCCCGGTAGTAAAGTTTTACCTAGTGTGTATGAAGTTCTGTTTGTTCCCAGCACAAAATAAATTAGATGTGGGGATTTGTGCACTGCATGGTGGAGGGAGGTGGCTGTGGGAGAGTAATGAATGCTGAAGGCTCAGAAGTTCAATATCAAGGCAAGCCTGGGTTACGGTACATGGATTTATAATGTGTCAGTGATTAACTCTGAGCTGCCAATAATGCATTGGTGTTTCATTAAGGAAATAAATATCAAGAGAGAGTCTAGATCTGAATTCTCTACTGCATACTCTCTGTGTCTTTCTTCCTCTGTCTGTCTGCTGTATGTATCTGACTCTGTTACACTGACCAAAGATTGGATTGTGAATCTGTTTGTTCCCATGTCGCTGTGTGTGTCTGTGCATGACAGCTGTGTGACTGTGTGTCTGGTATCTGTACCTACTTACAAAAAGCTCTGCTTTGTCTTTATTGAAAAGCATAGAAAGCATCATACAGGGAGAGGAATGATGGGTACCTAACAAAAATCTTTAACAGAGTTTTACAAGCAGTAAAGTCACCGGCTCCCACTGACCCAGATAACAAATATCATTGTTGATCAACCAATATCCATAAATGGTTGCTTTCAACCTTTCTGGTAGGTTTTAGGAAGTCCATTTCAACTTCTGCATTTGCTGTTTTCAGCAAATGATATATGCGCTTTACTCTGAGTCGAGGATGTGGAAGAGAACGTAACTTAAGATTGCAGGTGTGCATTATCTTGGTTGTTAGAACTGACCACATGGCAAGTAAGTCTGGTTGTTACAACGTTCTCTTTCTTAAAAGCAGGTTTAACAGGCAGTTAGTCCTAAGTGTTAAGTGATTTCACTGTGTATTGTCAACTTTGGTTATGAGGTCCAGCAAAAGATTCAAAATCTTAGGATTTAGGGGGCATTTTTAGAATGTTACATCACCATAATACATGAGACTCAAAAAGAGAGAAGCACATATGGACATATCCAGGATTTTCTATGGAATATTGTACTTGACAACTGAGAGATTCGCACCACTCATCCATAAACTAGTCAGGATCATCTAACCAGGACTTCTGGGTAGCACCAGGCTGACATATTTTAGGATCAAGGCAAATACAGTGAATGATGTAATAAGGGTAAAAGTTTGAAAGTCGTGAATCGACACTGCTAAACTTGGCAAGACTAAGACAATTTTCTGCTCCATTCCCAACTCCCCCTCCCATACTCTAACAATATTTTGGACTCCTTTTCCCCTGGATTTTAAGAAGTGTCAGTGATGATGACATCACAGCCAGACTTAGGAAACTTGGCACACATTTGTGTAGATCTGGAATGCTTCTGAACACGGTACAGACATAAATGGTCTGACGTAAATAGCTACACTAATATTTTTATTTATTTTTACATGTATGGGTCTTTTGTCGGTATGTATGTTTATGTACCATGTGTGGCTCTGTTGCCCATGGCACAGTTCCTCTGGAGCTGGCATTGCAGATTGTTGTGAGCTGCCATGTGGGTGCTAAGGATCAAACCCAGGTCCTCTGGAAGGACAGCCAGTGCTTTTAACTCCTGAGCCATCTCTCCAGCCCCAAGTGAAGATTACTCTCAAACAAATCAAACAATTCTGGAAAGTAGGTGGAGTGACAGAAAAAAAGCCTAAGCAGGGAGCTTTCCAGAAGCTCCCCGAGAGCTCACAGATCAAGAAGGTCAAAGCTCTTTTCTTTTCTGAGTGAAGCTCCCAGGCTCTGGTGTTCTGGGAAGTGCTGATGTGAGAGAGCACTCCCATGGTGCCTTCCCCGCCCAGTGCCTGCGCCTTGTGTTAGCTAAGAGTAGGACTTCTGTAATTCTGCCATGAGCCTGTGGGAAGAGCTTGAGTGCAGAAGATTTTGATTTGGTTCCTCGCTCTATCATTACTAGCGCTGTGAACTCAGTCACAGCTAATATCTGAGTACCCCATTTTATTCATTCATGGGGATGATGAAAGCTCCCCTGGAGGGCCATGTTTAGAATCTAATGAATAGTACACACGAGCGTCTGCTGGCCCTTCGTACTCACTACCTAGCACTTCAGTTTTATCTATATGCTGTTAATATAGATGAGTTTTATCTGATTTCCATCCCCAAAACCCAACACGAATGTGCAACAGCTAAGACCTTCCTTCTCCCTGAATGGTTTTTACTTAGACTGCTGTACTGCACACCACTGTACATACCGTTTTCACAGTGTGGTGACCCTGCACATCTCCTCACTAACCGGGTCTATATCCACTATAGTAAATGTTGGAGATTTTTCCACAAAAGCTTGCTCCATTACTATTTGTTAAAGCCTTCAAGGTGCAAAAGCTCCGACCCTGCTAGGAATGGGCTAGGTGACCTTGGACAAATCTTTTCTCCTCTCCAATCTTCAGTTTTCCCATGTTGATGAAACAGCCGTCAGGGGGCATTTCAGCATAAAGTCTGTAGTGTTCTTTGGATGGTCCCACTAAGCCATCCTTCATTCTTAGGTGGAAATCACCAAGACCCTGGGAGTGGAGGGGAAATTGGAAAGGAGAGTTCTTGCCAGACTGAGCTGACTCAAGACAGGAAAAGGAAGTGACTGTGCTTCTTGGTAGGCATGATACCCGCCCTCCTCCCCACTGTATTTCTTTTTAGGTCAGCCTTGAATAAATTTCGTCTGTGGATGGCTTTCTAATTCAGAGACTAGCTTAAGCGATTCTACCATCTCTCATCAGTCATATAGAGAAATGACCCCACTGTCAAGGCTATTGCCTTCTGTCCTCTCCGTGTTTGTCCATGCCTGCCTTCTTGACCAGGAAAGGATCCTTACTCCCCTCCAATAGTAATCCTTAAACTCTCTGTGAGAGAGGACAAATGCTTTTGTCTGCTGTTTTCCTATTATCAAATGTGTTACAGATTGATACTTTCATGTAATAAAATATAACTTTGTGTAAAAAAAGCAATGAGGAAGGAAAAACAAGCACAATTTTTATTTTTGTAATCAACAGATACAAGTTCACCATGTAAGACTGGTGATCACTTTTCTAAAGTCAGACTTGATTTTTACCTTACTTCATTGTGGAAAAGAAACAGTCCAGCTCCCAGACTGCATTGCGAACAGTGCTGTGAACAGCATTACACTGGAGAGGCCTTTGGTGCATCCTGAAGTCTTCAGGCTAGGTCTCACTGAGAAACAGCTGTACCTGCTCCAGGGGCTTAGCCAATATTTGTGTCCTACAATTTTACACAAAGTGGAAATGAAAAACAGTGGAGGTCCAGGAACTGGTGCCAGCTCTGCTATGCCAATACCTAGGGCAGTAAAGAGAATAATTTCACCACTCTTGCTGCTGTTCACCCATAGCCCGGGAGACAATAGTCCTGGCCCTTCTTACCTCACAGGGTTACCCTGTGAAAAGCCATGGCTATACTATGAGAACAAAAGGTCTCATTATTGATTTGTGGCTTGTCATGTAGTCATACACGTCTATTATAGATGATGGTGCCATTTTGATAGCACAGAAAAGTAAGGTATTCATTCTTGATTTTAACAATTTGTCTAAGGATATAGACATATTATAGACAATATTAATTTGAATTCAGCTCAGTCTGAATCTATGGGCTGAGTACTTAGCCACTATGTCATATCATTTTTAATAAACATAATTTGCCATGTCCACAATTCTCTTTTTGAAGTGGAATGTGAATTCCCATGATCAACTGTCCCCCTTTGCCTAAGATTGTTCTTCTCTTTAAAGCCTCCAAGTATATTATAGTTTGGCTTTAACAAGATGTCATACTCACTGCATAGGCATGGATCTCTTTTGGAGTATATAAAAGCCATCATTGACTTGATACATCCTATTTTTAAAAGTCAGTGTTGTTGATATGTAGTAATTATAAACTAACAGTTCAGTGAATTTTGATAATATTACAAGGAGCCACCAATACAGTGAGGCCATAGAAGATTTCAGTTAGCACTAGCAGTCCTGTGTGTCTCTGGAGTCAGTGTCCCTTGCTGAACACACAAACGCTGACTTACTTCCCATCAATGTAGGGTGGTGAGTTGGGGCTCTCTAAAGTTTCAGTAAATGAATAACAAAGACCATTCATGTCTTTTATGTTGGTTTTCTTTTATTTAACATGTTTTTGAACTCTGGCTAGAGCATTGTATATATTGGTCTTTTATTTCTTGTTATTGTCAAAAAGTATCTACATTACCATTTGATTTATTCATTGTTCTGTTGCTAGATAACAAAATCTACTACAAACATGCCATGAGGGTTTGAGCACAACGAATGCTTTTCTTTGGCATGTACTTTTATATTTCTCAAGGTATACTTAAAGATCTAATGCTTCTTCGTGAAGTCTGTGTATGTTTATCTTTTGAGAAACTACCAATCTATTTTCCAAAAGGAAATTTGCCATAGTTCAGTTCACACTTGCTTCGTGTCCTTGTCAACACTTGTTATTGTTGATATTTTGAATGTTAGCCACTCTGTGGGTATGTTTTGATATTAATTGATATTTCTTGGGTGGGTAAATTTTATTAAGCATTTTTCATGTGCCATTCATGTCTTTTCATCTATCTTCTTTCTGAAATGTCTGTTCAAATATTTCCTCATCTTTAAAGTAGTTATCTTTTTACTGAGTTCCCTGTATATTTTAGAAACAGATCTTTGTAAGATATGTATTTTATAAATATTTTATTCAAGAGTAATGATTGTTCTTTTTTTCCCTAGTGATATTATTTCAAAGGCACAAGATTTGAATTCTGATGAAGTCTAATTTCTATAAAAAGATTATTTTATCATTAGTGCAGTTTTTTTTGTTTGTTTGGTTTGGTTTGGTTTGGTTTCAGTTTGTCTAAGAAAAAAATTTACCTCAGAGTTGTAAAGATTGTCTCAAACATTTGGCTCAATTTAAAATTTTATTTTTTAAATATTTCTGTGCAACATGAAGTCGAGATAAAGTCCTTCTTTTCTCTGGATAGCCAGTCGCCACACACGATCCAAACTCTGTCCTTTCCTGCTGACTTAGCGGGTGCTTTCACCCTCTGTGTAGGTTGACTTCTGGACTCTGTTCTGCTTCATCAGGCAATGTTTGCCCTGACAGCACACTACCACGGTGCAGTGGTTGTTGTAGCTGTGTGCCAAGTGATTGAAATGGAGTAGGCCTCCGACCACGTGCTCCTTCAGAAGCTTTTCCTACTGTCCCAGGATTCTAGAATTTCATACATTTTGAATCAGCTAGACAGCTTCTAGGGGAAAAAGAAATGCCCACTGAGAGTTTGACTGGGAGGCCACTAGAGATGTAGGTCATTTAGAGGGATAGGAAACATGTTGATAGTATTAAGTTTTCCAATCTATAAACCTGAGGCACTCCTCTACTTATTTAGATCTTCTTTGAGTTTTTTTTTTCAGAAGTATTGTTCAGTGTTCAAGTCCTAATTCATATTTTGTTAAATTTATCCTAAAATTTTTCATGTTATATTGTGACTCTGACTTACTTTTAACTTCCAGGGTTTTTTTTATTATTAAATTAATTTATTTTTTTACACTCCATATTCCATTGCTTCCCACCCCAGGATCCACCCTTCTACTGCTCCACATCCCACACATCCTCCCCATTCCCCTGTCTCCATGTAGATGCCCCCACGCCCCACCCAACCTGACCTCTAAACTCCTTGGGGCCTCCGGTCTCTTGAGGGTTAGGGTGCATCATCTCTGAATGAACACAGACCTGGAATCCTCTACTGTATGTGTGTTGGGGGCCTCATATCAGCTGGTGTATGCTGTTTGTTTGGTGGTCCAGTGAGAGATCTCTGGGGTCCAGGTTAATTGAGACTGCTGGTCCTCCTATAGGATCCTCAGCTTCTTCCAGCTTTTCCCTAATTCAACAGAGGTCAGCTGCTTCTGTTCATTGGTTGAGTGCAAATATCTGCATCTGACTCTTTCAAGATGCTTGTTGGGTCTTTCTTCTTCTTTTTTTGTTTTTTTGGTTTTTTTGTTTTTGTTTTTTGTTTGTTTGTTTCTTTCTTTTTAACTTCACTTTCTTTTTTTTCGAGACAGGGTTTCTCTGTATAGCCCTGGCTATCCTGGAACTCACGCTGTCGACCAGGCTGGCCTCAAACTCAGAAATCCACCCATCTCTGCCTCCCAAGCGCTGGGATTAAAAGTGTGGGCCACTACCGCCCGTCACTTTTTTTTTTTTTTAATTTTTTTAACTTTTATTGCATTATGATGAGAAAAGTTACATGATTTCAATTTATCTGAATTTGTTAACATTTAAGAACATATTTTAAGTAAATAGAGTTAAATCACATTCTTGTTTCCCTTTTGTACCCCAACTCCTCCCAGAG
>JADRCD010221815.1:0-31213 GCA_019843815.1 Montemys delectorum | reverse complement strand
ACGAACAACAATTACTAACTAGTACCCTCAGAGCTCCCAGGGACCTAACCACCAATCAAGGACTATACAGGGTGGGACTGAATGTACTGGCAGCAGGTATATAGTAGAGGATTGCAAATTCGATCAATAGGAGTAAAGGACCTCGGCCTTGTGAAGGTTTTGTGCCCCAGTGTAGGGGAATGCCAGGGCCAATAAGTGGGAGAGGGTGGGGTGACAGGCATTGGGAGAGGGGAGGCAAAAGGGGTTTGTTCTTGTGTTTGTTTGTTTGTTTGTTTGTTTGTTTTGGAGGGGAAAATGGGAAAGGGAAAATGTACATGTAAATAAAGAAAATACCTAATTAAAAAAAAACCAAACATTTGTTGTACATAACTTTCTTTATTTTTCCTGCCCCCCTCCTCTCTCTTCCTTCTCCTTCTCCTTCTCTCTCTTTGACCGTCTATTGCTATGTAGCTGAGGCTTACCTGCAACTCACAATTCTCTTGCATTTGCCCTCGGAGTACTGAGGTCAGAGAGATGTGTGTTCTGACTTTTCTTCCTTCCTTGGCACAGCTGATTTACACTGGCCTTTGTGTTGTTAGGTAAGTATTCATTCCACAGCCCTATTTTACTTTTAGTGGATCCAAGGGCTCAATAGGTTTTCCAGGGTCTGAACTAGCTTTAGGATTCTCCTGCCTCAGCCTCCAGAGTAGCTGGGATTACAGGCTTGTATCTAAGTGTGCTGCTATGACACTATCTTGTATACATTTTGTGTAGATCTATCTTCACTTATCTTGGTGCATATACCTAAAAGTGGACTTGCTGGACCGCATAATAATACAACCTTTAACTTTTGAGGGATTGGTTAAGATTTCAAAACCCCATGTCCTTGTCAACAATTGTTATAATCTTGCCTTTAAAATTACAGTAATGGTCTTGTGGGAGCAGCAGTTTTAATGTGCATTTTCTTGGTAGCTAATGGTCTTTCTGTGTGCTTGTTAACAACCTGGGTTATCTTCTTTAGGGAGATATCTATTCTAACTTGTTATTACAGAGTTTTTACTTTTTAGCAAAAGTTTACAGCAAATTTTCCTTCATGCTAGCCCCATCCTATACTGTATCACAGGTTCAAAGCTACGTCAATAGCCAGGGAATAGTCAGTGATCAGATCAGTCAGTGCTGCAAACTCTGCAGCAAAGAAATAGGAACCATTGGGAGAGATAGGCTTGGGAGAATTTGATGATTAAAGGTTAATGAGACCAGGTCAGAAGAAAACAACATTATCCTTGTCTTTATTCCAGATTATTTGACATCCTTCTCCCCAAAAGAGTAAAAGCAATAATGACTTTGCTTTAGCCATAAAGAGGAAATGGTATTGAATTAGCTCCCCTGTCATGGTACAGCTACAAATGGAAGAAATAATTAAATGGCTGATCAAGAGGCAACACAAACTGTGATTCCTGAAAGAAGGCAAACAAAGAATAGCCATCCCAGGGATAAAACTGGTGACATTACCTAGACGACAATACAAGCAAATATATGTGTATATATTCACACACACATACATATTTGTCTACTATATATACATATATATATACACATACATACATATATATTTACTATATGTATGTGAGTATCCATACATACATCTCTTAATTAAAAAGTATAGACTATATTATCAAAATAGGGAGGCATATACATATAATACCTTGAAGAGTGACATAGACAAAGAACATTCAGGGCCATTATGACAAGTATAGTAAATTAAAAGAATTGAGTTCATTTCAGAGTGTATCATCTGACCATAGGAGAACCACATTATGAATCAATAACCAATTGAATCTAGGCTATCTCTGCATATTTGCAATTTATGGACCATGCTTCTAAGTAGTCTCAGCTCACAAAGGAAATCATCAGGGAAAGGTAAAATACTTTGAAATGAATGGTAAGGAAAATGCAGTATGTCAGTCAACATTTGTGGGGCACAGCTGAAGCAGAACTTAGAGAGAAATCTAAAACCATAGAAAAGGAAGAAGAAGGAGGAGGAAGAGGAGGAGAAGGAGAAGAGGAACGAGGAAGAGCCAAGAGGAGGAGGAGCCAGAAGGAGGAGCCAGGAAGAGGAAGACAACGACAGGAACAGTGATGCCAGCTTTTACCCTTAGATGCTTACAGTGCCATACAAAGAGTAAAGTAACCTAAAGTTAGCTTAAAGCAACAGAGAATGAAAAATCTAATAGGTAAAGTTAATGAAAAAACAAAAAGGTTCTTTGCAAAAATGGATAAAATAAAAAAACCCTCAGAGCTTCATAATTGATAAAATGGAGCTTGGTGATTGATGTTGACAGTACAATCACACCCACTGCCTATATATTTAAATAAATACATTTATTGGAACACAGAAGCTCTCCTTATCTCTGTGTTGTGTCCTATGGTTGTATCCATACTACAATACCAGAGTAAAGGAGATGAAAATGCTAAAAATGCTAAGTATCTATGCTATTCTAGGATGAAATGGACAGCTTTTGCCCTAAATATACTGATGAATAAAAAAGTAAGGGGACATATACTACTAATATCAGAAATTAAATGGGTGCTACTATCACAGACCCTACAGACATTACAGGGAAACACTGGAATATTCAAACCTGTCCCAAGTTCTTGACTACAGTACCTTAGATCAAAGAAATGAATAAATTCCTTGAAATGTTTAATTTACGAAAGGGCTTCAGAAATAATAGGATCTATAAATATACACATATGCATGCATATTGAAGAGACCAAAATAATAACTAAAGGTTCTCAAAAGGGAAAACGAACAGATGGCTTCATTATAGAATCTTAACAAGCATTTAAAAAAATAATACTAGTTTTATGCAAACTCTTACAGCAAATACAAACAGGCAAGATGTTGACAAGAAAGTGAAGCAAGGAGGGACCTGGGCAATCTCATATAATATTAAATATGTACTGATCCCATGATCCAGCCACTCTTTTTCCAAGTGATTACCCAAAAGAATGAAGGCATATGAAGAGAGAAAGGTTTTTATAGGAATTAATGAGCAACATAGCATCATTAATAGAAGTTTTAGTTATAAGGGACTAAGACTGGACACAATCAAATACTTGTTAATAGAAGTCTGTGGGGGAAAAAAACCCTATAGTCTACCCATATAACAGAATACAAGTCAAGCATAAATATAAAGTATTAATGAGAAAAATTGTTACTACTCTAGAGGCAGAGAAGCCTGGGAGAATGAAGCAGAATGACAAATGAGGCAGATGAAAGTGACATGCAATAGCCAACTTTATTCAGAGCCTCAGACAATTCATACTATGAGAGTTAAGAAAGGTCATATGAATCAAGTTCTCATGAGTTAAAGCAGAATATAACCATATGGACAAACTACACATGGCAAAAACATGTTTCCCCATAACAGGCACAACTGGGTAACAACAGCAAGCAATAATGAGTGATCTGAAGTAAACTCCTATCTGCTCTACCTGGGAGGAGCACGAAAACACTTTCCAAGAACAATACCATGCTTTTGAGAAACTGAGGTCAAAAGTGTCTTGATTTCTGGGAGTGTTATCACAAGCTTTCAGAACTTTCCTCCTATGACTCCATAACTGGACTATATTCTGACAGTGACACAGAAGAAGCTCAAGATGGTAAGGGGAGTGAAACAGAAGAAAAATAAGAGTGTGCTCAGTATGAGTCTAGTAATATGAAATTCTAGAAACAAATCTAATTAGGCAAAACTAATCTACGGTGAAAGTATCAGAACTGTGGATGCTCCCAATGTGCAAAGGGGCAAAGAGCCTTTCTTGGAGCAATGGATGAGTTTTACATACTTGCTGGAGTATAAACTGTGTGTGTGTGTGTGTGTGTGTGTGTGTGTGTGTGTGTGTGTGTGTGTGAGAGAGAGAGAGAGAGAGAGAGAGAGAGAGAGAGAAAATTTGTCAAAACTCATCAAAGTGAACAGCAAGATTAGCTGTATTTCACTGTACATATTTCAGTAAAAACATAAATGAGAAGACAGTCCTGGTAATAATGTAATGAACTGAAAAGAATTCATGTCTACAGTACAGTACGTGCATGAGTGAGGGGACAGGGAAAGATAGGGAAGGGCAGAAGAGAACATGTTCTTCATAGAAGAATCTCAGAGATGTTTCACACAAAAGTTAATTGATGGCTGTAAAAACTATTGGTGAATGTTTGTTAGGAAAGAGGAAATCACCTAGAGTCTTAGGATCTCATATAATTCATATAATTAATAGCTATGAGAAGTAAGAGCATCTTTCCAGTAAGATGACCTGCTAGTCATCACCTTAACCAAATTGCTGTCACACAGCACAGCTGGGCTTTGGGTGTGGTGACACAGTGGGAAGCCTAAATGGTCATCTGAATTTTTCATGTAGGAGACTATTGCAAAGCAACTGTTAGGAAAATAGGCCCTCCAACCTGGATTCTCATCCAAGGAATCCACTGCATGTACACCAGGAGCTGATGAGACTGTGACAAGTTAATGGAAACTAAATGGGTGATTCTTGACTGGATCATGGATTTAAAATTATAGAGATAACAGTTTTTGGAGGATGAGTAGGGAAGTATAACTACAGACCAATGGTTCTTAACCTGTGGGCTGTGATCTCTTCGGGAGGGGGTGTTAAATGACACTAACACGGGTTGCCTAAAAAACATCAGAAAACTCAGATATTTACATTATGATTTATAACAGTAGCAAAATTACAATTATGATGTAGCAACAATAATAATTTTCTGGTCATTACTATGAAGAAGGGTATTAAAGGGCCTCTGTATTAGAAACGTGGAGAACCACTGACGTAGACTATATGTATGAATGAATAATGGCCATTCAAAGATAATCATGTCTTAACTTCAGAGATTATGACTATGTTACTTCCAATGGAAGTTTTTTGTAAACGTAACATAAAAAAGAGTCATCTGGAAAGAGGGGAAATCCATTGAAGTGCCCCTAAGAGACTATAAGTCTGTAGGGGGATTTTCTTGATGAATGATTGCTATGGGGCCCAGCCCATTGAGGATAGTGTGCTTCTCGGCAGGTGGTCCTGGGAGGTATGAGAAAGCCTGCTGAGCAAGCCTTGCAAATTTCACTACTAAGCAGTGTTCATCTGTGGCCTCTGCTTTAGTTCCTGCCTCCAGGTTCCTATCCTGCTTAAGTTCCTGCCCTGAATTTCCTCAGTGATGGACTTAAAATAGATAAAATAAACCCTTTTATGCAAATTGGTTTTGGTCATGGTGTTAGTCAACAAACAAACAAACAAACAAACAAACAAACCAAAAAAGCAAACTAGGACAAAGAAATGCTAGATTAAGAAGGCTGAAAGGGAGGAGGTTATTCTGGATTATGTGAAACACCAAGACTAGCTACATGGTCCTCAGAGGAGGAGAACCTTTCCTGGCTGTGGTCTGGGAGAGAGATGTGTTTCCATAAGGGTTTTCCACTGATTTTTGGTTTGCTTGTCAAAAAGTAACAACAACGACGACGACGACGACGACGACGACGACGACGACGACGACGAAGACGAGGACGACGATGAGGACGTCGACGGACGACGACTACTACGACGATGACGACAAAGCTGAAGATCAGAAAACTTAAGAGGTAAGACACAGAAGACAATTGCTATGGTTTTCCAAAGTGTCTTTTCTACCTCACCCCAAAGAGCTCCTGGGTGCAGCAGTCTCAGGCTCGCTGGAAGAATCCCTTGCCAGAGGATCTACGTTTCTAGCTAGAGTGCTGAGCTTCAGGAAATGAAGGTTTTATACTAGGTTCAATTTGTATATATGGTGAGAAGTTAATGTCCTAAGTTAAAAATCTCAATATTATTAACATTACCAGAATTCTCATACACAGTTTCTACCCTTCTCCTTTTAGAAGAAGAGATAAAACAACCCCCCACCCCCTCCCCCCAATGATGCTGTTATGGTAATCATGGGAAATGCTTTGACAGGTTCAATCCATGATGACACGCATGCATATTTTCTTCCCTCAGGTTTTCTTTTTGCCCTTCTACAAGCACGCTAGGATGGTTGATGTGTTGTGTTTTTATTAGAGATGAGCACAGAGAAACTATTGTACACAGCTGGTATTTTCCAGAGGGGAAAGGTCTGGGTTACTAGCTCCGGGGTAAAGGTCCAGATGCTACCACGCTAAGGGCAGGGCAGCCTTGCCACCACGTGGGCTCACTATCCAGAGGACACAAAAGCAGCATCTTATACGGAGTGAGCTGTCAGCAAAATACTAAGTTCAGAGAGTCGGTTTCCAATTAGAGGCTGAGATCTTAATCACAGGTCAAGGTAGGTAACTTTTTGATAAGTTCAAGTGTATTATTATGGGAGATGAATTAGGTTAAAAATCCTTATTCCTATTTGACTCAGCCCTGTAGAATTTCTATGCAAGGAATTCTGTAAAAGTTCTCTGTAATTAGTTTTATTTTAAGCTGCTATTTTCTTCCCCAGCAGTGCAACTTTTGTTCTTTGGCCTATATTACTAACAATATATGCAATAAAGAGTTACTTTTATATTTTCTGGTTAATTTTCAATTTTATTTTTTGACACAGGGTCTCACTATGTAACCCTGGCTAGCCAGGAACAGGCTATGCAGGTAATGATGGCCTTAAACCCATGGCAGCCCTCTATATCCAAGTGCTGGGACTACAAAAGTGGGACACCTGGACAAATTTCCCATTGAAAAATGTCAAAGTGCAGTGGAGATAGTCATGTCAGCAGCTCTCTGTACTACACCGTGGATGATTCCTCTACTCTCTAGAGCAAGCCATGGATGAAGACAGAAATATGAGTTTTCAATTAACCCTTCCTCTGACAATTACTGGGTAGCCAGTTTAATGTGTGTCACTCAGCCAACAATGCAAAAGCAATGATCACACGAAGGACTCTGGTCACAAAGGGTTGAATCCTGATTTGATCTCAGAACTGAATGGCTTTGGAATCTACTCTAGGTAGTTTCTTGTTTTTGTAAAGTGAACTGGAGATGTCAATGGAATATAGGAATCATCAAAGAACCAATCATTTTTAAAAATGAGGTACCTTTATAAAGAAGATCCTTTGATGCATACAGTAAAGTGATGAATCTTTATTAAAAAAATGTGCTGTGCATGTAAACACATTGAAGCTAGAGCCTTAAGCAGTACCAAAGAGTAGTAAGCTGTGCTCAAAACTTGACAGGACAGTCACAGTACATGAGGTTACTTTCTTCTGTAAGGTGTACTCCATCATAAACTACACAAGGAAAACAAACAGTACTGAATTAGACCTTCTATGGTTTTTTTGTAAAAATTTTTTCAAAAATTTTGTTATATACTTAAGAGATTAAGCACATTTATTATCTCATAATTGAGAGGTAATTAAGAGCTCTATAGTCCATGCTTATAGCAGAAGTCCCCAGCCCAGAAGAGTATTATCAAGTATCGCTCCACACTGCAGTCGGCTGCCCTGCTGCCTTCACCTGAGTACCTGATACCTTGCATTTTTAAGTGTGTGCATTTATTTTTTCTTCTTCTAAGACAGAAGTTCATGTGTCTGTTGTTAGCCTCAAGCTTACTATGTAGCCAACTCTCCTACCTCTACCTCTTGAGTGATGAAATCACAAGTGTGCATCACCATGCTCTGTTATTCTGTGCATGCTATCAACTGAGCTATGCATGCCAGGCCCTGTATTAGAGTTTTAAAAATCCCCTTTTAGCTGTCCTCCCTCATGCCCACTGCTCTGTTCTGATGTGCTGGTTTAAATGAATAAATACCTAACCACTGGGGAGACCCCAACACCTAACCTACACGCTGTCTGCACATATGTTGGCTGACTCATAAATGGAAGGGTTTGAGGACAGGGCAGAGTAGGGAAGGGTCACAGGCTCAGCTCAGGACTAACTCCATGTTTTCTATATCTGTTTTTTGGTACCATGTAGCAGGATACATGGGTGCATTTATGGGTAGACTAATAACTTTCGTGAAGATGGACTCAGGCCCCAATAAGCAAAAATCTGTGAACAGCATGTTACTTTAATGCACTGGCTCAACTTGCAATACAAATGCAATACAAGTGCATTCACAATGTCTGTCATCTTGGGACAAGAGTGATTTTAAACATTCTTTTCTAAGCTAAGCACTCCAATCGAGCCTGGTCTCAGTGTTTCCTTCATGGATGAGAAGAAACACTAGGCACAAGCAGTGGATTCGATCTTGTTTCTTTAGTTACAGAGAGCCACATGTCTCATGAGTTTTCTGCCAGGAGATATTGTATGTCACTCACTCATACAGATAGTATCAGTCTCCAAACATTAACATGCTGTAAGCTTCAGAACTTTGTCAGAACAGAATTAAAATAATCAATAATCACTTACTGTGCATTAAGCATACTATGCCATGCCTCTCAACTAGAGAAAATGAGTACAGGTTTACACACAGATGTTGATGCAGCAGTGCATACCTTTGTCTGAGGACTACACTGTATTGACAGCTGTGACTTTTCCCCTCTGGTTGTCACTAATTGAAGCAAGGATAACTAAGGGTCCCGTACTCTGAGCGGCATTCAGAATAGAGGGAGAAAAAGGATGAGCGAGGTGGAGCAAGACTGTCTGTGGCTGGGTGAGTTCACAGAGACCATAGTGCTATCATAAAATGGTGAGGATAGTGAAGATGGAGGAAGACAAAGGGATGCAAATGTCAGAGTAAGGGTGTCTGTGGCGAATCAGTGAACTGGCAGTAAATAGTAGCAGGGATTAAGGGTGTATGAGGAAAATATTTAAGCAGGTAAACATTTTAACATAAAGTAATAGTAACCATGGCTACCATAATGTACACTGGCCCCTCTTCTCACTCTTCCCAGCTTCAGTTCTGTGTTCCAGGAAAAACTAACATACAATGGTTTAAACATTATTTTTCCAATACTTCCAGTGATTATATTTCTTACTAAACAATCTGTTCCAACTGCTCATGGTGTATTGACTTTAGACATAAGCAAAGTTGACCTGCTTGGGTCCCAGTTACATCTTGTTCCCTTCCTAATGTCTTTGAGTTTTGTTTTTTGTGGGTCTATATCACTGTTGCTTTGACAACACCTCTTACCACACCAGAAAGAATTTGCATACTGGTCACACCAGCATTGCCTGCTCACACCTGTGACACCCTGACTATCTGCTTATTCCTGGGATGACTGGAGGCCATGTCAAGAAGAAAAACTGGGGACCAACAAGGAGAGTGAAAGAATATGGCAGGCTGAGAGCCTAAGGGCTAGTAGTGAAAGACAAGTAGAGGTAAGCAGGCTAGCAGTCCTTTATAGCCTGACAGGGAGATTCACCCTGCAGGTTCACTGCTCAACCCTTGCCTGGCTCACCTGCTCACCATCCATTGCAGGCATCCTACCCCCAGCCATGACTAAGATAGACTATATCAGAAGGTCAGCTTTTAAAATCCGTTATTAAGACTTCAAATGAGAGAAAAAGAAATACTATTAAATTCATATCTAAATGGAAATTATTAAATATTTTCACCTGAAATTAAATAAACATACAATATAAAAAATAGTGCTTAATAAATGAGATTAATGTGATTATGATTCTCAACAGTTGTGTACAAAAGCTAACAGTTTAGAACCTATATGGGAGATTTTGCTTTATTTTTCAGTTTTTTTGCTAACAGGAGTTTTGATATAAGGACTAAAGCTCTGAGTTCATCAAACACTGATGTTTGTAGCTGAGTTTCCAGGTAGTGGCCTGCCGCTTTTGTTTAATTTTGAGACTTAACTCCTCTTCTTATGCTGACTTGTTTGACTGTGTCCCCTGTCTATCCATGACCTTCATCTTGTTTAATTGAGGGATAAAAAAATTTAGCAGAGCATTTTCTACCCTTGCACTTACTTAATATATTCATGAGTCTGATTCATCTTTCCTTTTCTAATTGCACTTTAAAAGTCATATTAAGCATCTAGAGATAGGGAGATAAGTGTCTGCTTTCTACAGAAGGATTTGTTAGCGCTAGCTGAAGTCTTTCCCACTGCATCACCACTCTGTTCCTTCATGTTTATTAGAGGTCTTCGCAGCCTCTGCAGTTCAGGAGACCTTTCAATAGCTCTTGCCTACATTATGTTGGGACCCTTTTAAATTTCAAGTGCAACTTCTCTCGGAAGATTGTTAATGTTCCACCTTATTCCTATTGTTTCTACATATGAATCTATTTCCAGCTTTGCTTCTTTTGTAATTGTCTAGCCTGAGCCTCGTGAAAAAAACCTATTAGGGCTAAGAAAGAACTGAAGAGAAACCAAAACAAAAGAGAACAAACTAGTTAATGGCAGCCAGGGCTGAGGACCAGAACCCAGGCCTGTGAGCTTCCAGAGGGAAGGCACTTTCCCAGTTGGTGGCAGTCCCCAGCTTGATACTCCCTGCTGCTTATTTGAAGATGAGGTGACTTTTCATTCATTAACAATTATTAAGGATATACTGTGTGCTTTGAGGATTCCACAGAAGGAAGACAAAAAGTGCCAACCAACTCTGCTTTTGTTCTGTCTCTTTAGATTAGACAACAGTATAGACCTCAAACTGAATAAAAACTTAGAAATCATTATAGACAACCACTGAGCACTGAAATAGTATTTTCCTGCTATTTAATCACTGTGCCTCCAAAATTCATAGCACAATTAAAGAGAAAAAGTAGTTGACGGTGAATGAGCCAGTCACCTGATCTTTTAGTAGACGCGTGGACGGTTAACATCTAGACAACTAAGTCACTAAAGATAAAAAACCGATGACTCTCCTTAAGTCTCTCGTTCCTACTCAGAACCACATTATCTTCTAACACCAACTGTAAGCAACTAATTTTATCTTTTTTTTTTTTAATTTTATCTTCTTTGGACCTTCCTTCCCTTCCCAACAATGGTCATTTCCATTCTCTTTGCTTTGAACAGACAGATTATTAAGAGAAAAATATAAGAAACAGCTTTAAAAAATAGTACTGTGTGGGTTAAAATAGGGTCCCGCATCCAGCCCAGGCTTGGGCCTCTGGGCAAGTTAGGACCTGGGAAGTGTGACTGAACACCCCACACTGCTGCTGAGTGGGTGTCAGGCTTTGAGAAGCTTTGGGACCCCATTCCAGGGGTGGGGGAGCACAATCTGAGGTCCCCACAGACCTGCCAGAGTTGACTCAGGGTCCCTGGGCCTGCATAGAGGCCAGGGGCAGCAGGTTCTAGCTCTTGGGCACTGTAGACACCACTGGATCTCGTGGAAGAACTGAGAACACATTGGGGAACCTCAGGTATGCCGAAGGGAAAGGGCAGGAGGAGGGCTTTGGCTGGTTACCTTTGGCTTGCTCTGGAGACCATGGCTGGAGAGCACAGGGAGGCCTCCTGGGAGGCGGGAGATTAGATGCTTGGTTTGTTAGAGGAAGACTTGTTCTGTTGCTCCAGCACTGTGGGTCCTGATGAGAAGAGGCACTCCATGGCTTTAATGTGTTTATTGTCATGGTGGGGAAGGGGAGGGAGCTAAGAGGGCAGGCAGAGAGAAAGGCAGAGAGAAGGAGAGAGTAGAGATGCAGAGGCTGGCTATGGCCATGTGGAGAGAGGAGAAGAGAAGTGGAGAGAGGAAGAGCAAGGGAGCAAGAGGCAAGAGTAAGAGAGTAAGAGCAAGAGAGTAAGAGAGGGAGGAGTGGGCAAGCAGTCCCTTTTATAGTGGGCTGGGCCTACCTGGCTGTTGCCAGGTAACTGCAGGGGTGGAGTCCAGGCAGAATAGCAGGAGCTTGGGGCATTGCCTATGTGACTGATGGCCACACACCTCTGTGCGTGGGTGGGGGGCGGGGGTGTGCTGTGGGAGGCTGTAGCTGCAACAGGATCCAGGGGCCCAAACACCTGCTGTTCCTCGAAGGTGATAGTCACCTGCCAGGTCTCCAGGAATCAAAGCCTACACTTGACTGGGATCAGGCTGCCTGTGCACAGCTCACTGCCCCACAGTACTGGATTTAATATACCATTCCTTCCAGACACATCTGGGTACATACTGTTTAAAAACTTACTATTGGAATAAAGAGAACCCACAAAAAGACACACTAATAAAAAATAGAGTCAAAGTGGCATCATGATACGTATGTGTTAATTGCAAAAAAAGCTCTATCATTGAGATTATGATAATCAGTGAAAGTGAGAGAGTAAATCAAAAGTCCCAAAATGTACATTCTTGACCCAGTTTTAATTTGGATGACCACAGTGTGGTAGCTCTGGGGGACAGTCTATCTAAAGCAGTTTAAAGCCCTGCTCTGTCACTTAGTAGCTGTGGGTTTCCTCACTTGTTGAGTGGGAATGAAAACACTTAGAGACGCATGATGTTGCCGTACACTGCCGGGCGCTGACAATCCTTGCTGCTCTCATTATATTATTGCTCTAGAGAATGGCTGCTTATAACTTATCATCAGTCTGCTATAATTCAAGACTAATCTGTTTGACCGTTATTCCTTGACGACTCAGAACCTGGTCGTCACTAAAACTTTCAGAGCTGGCTCTACAGGAATGGCTCTTCTGTAAAATACAAGGAAAAGAGTAGCAGGTCTTGGGGATGTACTTATGAGCACTACTGACCTCCCTCACTCCTAGACAGCCCCAGCACTGTCTCTTTTACTTCCTTCAACACTCTCCTCCTTCTGTTAATTATACTTACCCCAAAGCAGACTCTTAATCAGTGGATAGATAGCTATTATCTCAAAGGAGGTATACATACACACACACACACACACACACACACACACACACACACACACAATGACGGCCTGGGGAACAAAAGGGAATTAGCCTTTTCCCTCTTCTCTATTAAAGCCTAAGCCTGACCTAGTTTTTTTTTTTTCTCCATGTATTCAAAGCTGAACCAGGAAACAATACATCTTATTATTTTTTTTCTGTTAAAAAACAAGAAGAGAAAAAGGCCTTATTTAATAATGAATAGAGTATAGCCTTTACTCAATGCAAAGGACACTGCATTCTATAGTCATCTGTTTGCCAAATAGTTTCTGAGCTTTAAAAACTAATTATAGGAGGAGAGTACCTTTCCAATCTTTTTGGCTCATGCAGTGCTATAGGGCACTCAGTGTGCTAAATCTGGCCCTCTGTCAACTCTGGTTTGCTGGAGTATCAGTGAAGGGTCTCTCTACTACTTACATGGTTTCAACATCTAATCTAGAAAAAGAATGGGACAGGTTGAAAGGAAAGAGCTAGTCATATCTAAGTAAAACACACCTGAAAGTGTTTTCTCTTATAACAGGGTTAATATAATCTGCTTGTCAAACCACGTTCACATGCAAAGCCATGGACAAGTATTTTAGGCATAAAATCCAAGAAAACAAAGCTGACACTAATGACCAAATTTATGAAAAACTAAACTATGATGCAGAATGGGCTCCTTTTGATGGTAGATCTTTGGAGTACACAAGAGAATCTGATATTTGATCTAGTTATATGGGCATAATTATATATATACATACACACACACACACATATATATATATATATATATATCACTGGGACAAAAATGAGGAAAATATTTGTATAATGTTTTTCCTTTGAGTTTAATATGAAGACTAGTCTGATTGAATCAAAACAAGAGTAAAGAAAGGTAGATTCCCTAATTCTAGCTCTTCTAAATCCAAGGTGGTGCCAGAGAGAGAGGGGTGGGGCTCCTTTCCTGACACAGCATTCTCTTTTCTGGAATAGAATAGTTTCCTTTTACACTGAGCTTCAGAAGGTAACTAACTTCCAGCTGACTAATAATCTTCTTGCAAGCATATATTACAATAAAATTCTTACGTAAAAATAAGCTGAGAAACAATGAGAAGACAGTTGCTCATTTGAAATAACCTAAAATATTGGTGCAGAAGAAATTATCACCTAGAAATTGCTTGCAATTCAACTACTGAGGCTGATTACATGGTTAACTGATATGTATAATAAGAAGGAATGTGCTTACTCAGATCACTTGAGAATGTGGTAAAATGATGATTTGACAGTAATTCTGTAAAAGAATAGCACCTTGGGGCTTGCTTTCTGTATTAAGGTCAGTTGATTATATCTACTTAAGCTCTAGTCAATCCTTCAGTCATTCATTCTCTCTTGTGGTGATATGAAGATATTTTGCATTGCTAAAATCATGAGAACATAATTTCAGTTGAGGAAGGGTTAGGTTATAGGAGAAAAAAATTAAAAATTAAGTTTTTTTTTCTTAAAAGATGTTGAGGAACTACTACATCAAAGTTTCCAAGGAACATTCCTCTATATCTTTTGTGTAAGCAAATGTTCTTACACAAAATGCCCTACCCATAAAATAAACAATAAATTGTACTTATTATATAGACAATTTCTTCAGTGAGAGACAGCAATGAATGAGTAAACAGGCAGCCTGTCAGGTGGGAGAAGACTGGTTTATCTATGACAAAGGAGTGACAATGTAGTATACTCCTACAAATCACTAGGAAACCCACCCCTCAACACACACATAAATGCACGCATGCATACGCGCGCGCGCGCGCGCACACACACACACACACACACACACATACACACACACACACACACACACATTAAAATTTAGCAATAGATTTGAAAAACGCATGAAGACCAATAAATATATTAAAGTGCACAACAAATTGCTCAGTATCATCTGAGAGAAATACATACATACCTCAGCACACATACAGGAATAGTTAATTGACAGTTGGAAGATATCCAGCCTTCACGACTCACAGACCGACAGGAACTCTGAGAGATCTCTGTGAGGATGGAACTTCTAGGCCATCTTCCTTCCCTTCCTTCCTTCCTTCCTTCCTTCCTTCCTTCCTTCCTTCCTTCCTTCCTCCCTCCCTCCCTCCCTTCCTTTCTTCCTCCCTTCCTTTCTTCCTCCCTTTCTTTCTCTCTCTCTCTCTCTCTCTCTCTCTTTCACTTTCTTATAAAAGTTTCTTTTTTTTAAAGATTTATTTATTTATTTATTTATTTATTTATTTATTTATTTATATGAGCACACTGTCTGTGTCTTCAGACACACTAGAAGAGGGCATCATGTCCCATTACAGATGGTTGTGAGGCTGCTGGGAATTGAACTCAGGACCTCTGGAAGATCAGTCAGTGCTCTTATACACTGAGCCATCTCTCTAGTCCCCACCCCCTTTATTTTTATTTTTAAAGGGATTTTAAATTATGTGTATGCGTGTATTCTGTGTATGGCTATGTGTGGATGTAGCTGCCTGAAGAGGCCAGAAGATGTAAAATTTTCTGGAACTGGAGTTTCAGGCAGTGGGTACTGGGAACAAAACTTTGGTACTCTGCAAGATCAGTTTGTTTTCCTAATAGTTGGGGCATTGTTTATAGTTCCTCAAGAATACTGTAGAAAACTGATAAAGTGAACCATCAAAATTTACACACAACATTATCCAGCAATTCACATCCTAATGTATGACAAATAGAAATGTACACATGTCTCACCCAACACTTAGTGTCCTACAACTTTTCAATTATAATTATGTAAGAGTTAAGATAAAGAAAAATTTATCTACTTTCAGAGAAAATAAGTCATGTAGGATGTGGATATAGTTAACTTTATGAACAGTGAATACTTAACATTTGTATGAGTTACTTTCTGTGATAAAAAAAATTACCATGACCAAAAGCAACACATGGAAGGCACAGTTTATTTTGGCTATGGTTCTAGAGGGAGAATCCGTAATGGCAGGGAAGAGCAGTAAGAAACCATAAACATGAAGCAGAGAGAGTGAACTGAAGGTGGGGCAGGACTATGAACTCTTAAAGCCTGCTCCCAGGCTGCACCTCCCTTCTAGACCTCCCCAAGCACGGCTAACAACTGGGGACCACTTATTCACATACCTGAGTACGTGGGCCACATTCTCATTCAAAGCACCACATTATCTAGGGTTTCAGTCTACACTCTGTTAGAGATGAGCCTATTGTTTGATCATAAATTGAAAAATCATTTATTCTTATTCTTGGTCTTTCCTTCTTTCTTCTTCCTCCTTCTTCCTCCTCTCTTTTTCCTTTGTGACTCTAGCTCAGATGGTCAGAGGAGCCTGGCACTCACTGTGCACTGAAAGGTAAAGAATTCTTGACCTCTTCCTCTATCTCCTGAATGCTGGTTTTCAGTAACGTTTCACTAACCCAGCTCTTGGTCTTTGCTTTTGCAAAGTCTTTTCATTTTATCGGACCATCTATTTCTTCACTTGCATAAACAAAAGATAGTAAGAATGAACCTAATTCTAGTGTGATAAAATAGCTTTTACACTGGTCTACAGTTACACAAGTGAAAATAGTTTACTTTTGCAAGCCATATGTAAAAAAAAAAAAAAAAGTGAAGCTTCATCAGATTCCATGGCTTAAATAAATATATTGTACAAAGCCAAATGCTGAATGATAAAGTTAAAGGAGAGACCTTACTTCTATCAAAACAAGCAGAAAACAGTGAGAACAATACCGTCTGTGTGAATGAACGTGGAAGTTATATTATAGATCGTGCTTGGAGTGCTGTGACACAGGCATACTCTGAGCAGTTTATCTTACTATAGGTTTGTCAAGAACAGGGTCAGTAAGGCTTTGCTGAATGAATGAATGAATGAATGTATTATACCTATATAATCTGAGACATCTTAGCCAAACTTCTCAATGCTTCAGATTGGATTCACAAGCCTTTCTCACTGACTTTTGAGCCCAAGGCACACTTGGATGGGAAAGGAGGTGGGCGTGTGTGTGGTGGATTTTTCAAGTTCAAGTAATTGTCTTTTGATGTTTAGATTCACCATTTCATTTGAGAAAGGCTTTGCTGACTATATGGGGTTTTCCTGCCTCTGTCCAGCACAGATTAGGAAGGAGGCTTACCTTATGAAGTCTTCCTCGTCCTCCCTCTTAGGCCTTAGCTGTTTGGGCTGAGCCATGTTAGTCCAGTTTGGCAGCGATTTCAAGAGTCTGCTGATATCATCATCTTTTGCCCAAGACGCACTGATGACAAGTTTCTCTTCTGACTGGACAATGCCCCTGAAAACAGCCACAAGGAAACGGGCATGTTAGCATCTTATACAGTGGGTGGTTTCATCTTTTGCTACATAAGAAGATGTTGTGCCCATCTCTGTAACACAGTCCACTACCTGCGTCATAGTAGCAATGTCCTTTCATAGGTCACATGCCTGAAATGCCACTGCCTGATTTCATTCTCAGTCCGAACTTGTAGGGCACATAAGCCGATTAAGTTATCACAATATTATCATTATATCATATGCTTATAATATTGATTGTCCATTTTATAACTGTTAATAGCTTATAGTAAACACAAATGTGTAGGAGTTTGGATTGGGCTTTTCAAGAAATGTTCAAACAGCAAAAAGTAGAACAATACTATTTTTAAAATGCTATTTGAATGGCACAACAGTGGTAGCTGAAAGGTGACATAAGTGTTATGATAGACTGTCCTCTGACTTTTTTAGTTCGTGCTACCATTAGTTCTATTTGAAGGCAGCTTTTGTATGATGGACACTCCTCTATTCAAAGCTAACCACAATCATAAAGAAAGCCCGTGTCCCAAATGTCAGGTGGGGAAAACCTTTGATTATAGCAAACTCCTCTGGGCTTTGGCTAGTGACCTGGAGTTGACAGGCTTGCAGTCCTTTAATAGGGGCCCATGGGTTCACTATTAACACTGCCCTTACTACGATGTACCTGAAAAGTCACCTTAAATGTTCAATTTCAACTTAATTAAAAAGCCCATCTTTCTACTCAACATTTCTGCCACCATAGCTGATTTTAAGGGTCTAAAAATTCTCATCAGCAGTACTTCCTGACAGAAGTGACATTTACTTATGGAATGTTAATGAATTGGACCTTCTTCTTCTGATGACCAAGTCTCCAGTCTCTGGAGGCTTCTCTCATCACAGACAAGGAGATATTCAGGTGCTAAGAATTACATGGTACATCTTCAATAAATACAAACGGTGCCTATAAGAAAAGTGGCTTGACTCAACAGAGAGTTCAATATATATAGACACGAAAAGATGAGGGCACAAATCTTCACCCACTGTAGCCTGGCCACAGGGACCATGGTTTCCTACTGCAACAATACTGCTCTTGTTCTTTTTGTAAAAAGCTAGAGTAGGAAACCTATGGGTGACTGACAGAATTTTTCTACTTCGCTCCAGCATATGTTGCTTGCGATCACCAGTTTTGGTCCGAGGTATAAACTTGAGGACCGCCGAGTCTTCTTCCCTGTGCCTCACATGACATCACCGGTGACCCTTATGCTTGCTTCTCCCGTCATTCATTGTATTTTCCTACAATCTGACTTCTATGACATAACACTCCATTGCAGGCAAGCCCGCAATGTTCTTTGGCAATCTGAAAAGGTGTCTCTGATCAGCTCTGTCTCCCCATTTACCTTAGTGGCCATTTAAAACATTTGTCTTGTAGATCCTCATTGCTTACCTCTACATCCTTTCTATCTGTCAGAGCACAGAGGGCACATATTACACACTCAAAAAATTATCTCTTCAGCAGGTATATCCAAATATATAATTATATAATATTTGAATATTACTCAAATTTATCTCCATTTGTTTCTAGTTATTCTTCCATTTAGTCTCCTGAGAATTCTACATTATTCCTGCTTTTTCTTTTTACATTTCATATATTTCTTTCCACAGTACATTTGCCTAGTCTCTGTTAGTTTTCTACATAATGCATAAATGATTTTCTTCCCTGACCTAGAGTTCCTATCTTCCAAAGCTCTATAATCTTCTTTAAAAACTTTCCAGCAGCTGGGCAATGCTGGCGCACGCTTTTAATCCCAGCACTTGGGAGGCAGAGGCAGGCAGATTTCTGAGTTCGAGGCCAGCCTGATCTACAGAGTGAGTTCCAGGACAGCTAGGGCTACACAGAGAAATCCTGTCTTGAAAAACCAAACCAAACCAAACCAAACCAAAACAAAACAAAACAAAGCACCATTCCAGCAAATGATCGCCCTGAGAGTCCGAGTATCCTGGCTGCTCCCATGGATGGAGCCATCCCTGTATAACCTCTGCACAGAAGAAGCTCCCATGGATGGAGCCATCCCTGTATAACCTCTGCACAGAAGAAGCTGCCACTTTTTGTTGTTATAGATGCTGGTGTCACCTCTTCCTTTTTTGCCTCTCTCTGTGTTCTGACACCTTCCCGGTCCCTTATGTGTCAGTCTTTACTTGTTTTTGTGGTAATTCCCATTCAGGGAATATGGAGAATTATGTTCTTTTTGAATTTGATCACCAATTAGAAGTAATTTTAAAGCTAAAGAAGACCCTACCATTTTGTATATGTTAGGAGCAGGAAAATCTATTCAATTTATTTTTGATAGGTAGTTAACATTCCACCTTAAGCCAACTGAAATAATGGTCCAGAAACCAGCATTCTAGTGATGTTGATCTGCTCTACGGGCATGTCTTAATCTTAAGGCTCTTTCACTGCTCTGAAGCTTGTAATATTTAATTTCCCCTTTCTTTTCTATATCTGCTCTTTCTTTTTACATCATTTCCTCCTGGTTCTACTCTTGTTACCAGAACTCACTTGGGAATCAAAGTGATGGCTCTACTCTTGTGCCCACACCTTACAAGCTGAGTCCCGCAGGCCTGTGCACTTCACACTTGGGTAATCTGGTCTTCTGGCCAACCTGATGATTCCTCCCTTCACATCTCTAGGGAAGCATCAGTTCTCACTCTTGTTCTAATATTTAAAAGGTTAACTAGAGAGCTCTTAGTGGACACTTTCACCAGAATTTCAAAGTAGAATGACACTTTCACCAGAATTTCAAAGTAGAATGAATCAAAAGGAATTCAATCATTTCCCTTTCTCTCTTTCCTGTTAGGCATCTGGCATCCCTGGTTCTAGCCATCCTATAATTCAATCAGGAATATAGTCTTTTTAATCACCAACAGTGACCACATCCTGTCAATTCTGTCTCTTTAAGATCTTCTGAATAATTATTTCATTTTCAGATTCACTGCCATTAATTGGCATTTAAGCTAATCATTTCTCATGTGGACTTGGCAGTGACTTGGTACCTGGGCTTCTTGCCTGGCGTTCTGAGACCATCAGTTGTGCTTATAATGCCAGAAAAGTCATCTCTGTAAACTAAGATACAATGAGGAAAGAGTCCTTTCCTCAGAACTCTTTAATGACTCCTGTGTTTACAGAACAGAACCAGACAGCAGCGTGTGAACCCTGGTTCAGCAATGGCTCTTTTGTCCCTATCTGATCATGATTTCAGGTCATCCTCCTACGGATGTTAGCTGTATATTTTATCCAGAAGAACAGTTCTAACATTTTAAAGTGGGTATTGGGTTTCAAACTTAATAAGTGGTTGGGGCACACATTTAACACACCAAAGCAGACACTGGTTCTCCCTGCATCCCTCAGTCCCTTTTTCAGGGTCCTCCTGGCACACCCCACCCCCACCCTAAACTTCTCTAGTCCAACATCCTGTGCTGTTCTTCCTTATATAATTCCACCCTTTGGGCCTCCTGGCTACTTCACCTGGTTTCCCTGCTCTTCCCTTCTCTCCCTGAGCTCTGTCCACATGGTACAGCCCAGTCTGGTCATGTCCACTCTGGACTCTCCCAGATGTCTCTTTCTCTGCCTCTGCCAATGCTCTCCCACGTATCTATAATAAACTTTCTCCTCCATCATACCTAGGAGCAGCCATGTCCTTTCCTCCCTCTTTGTTTCTTTCTTTCCACTAGGGGAATGTATTGTTTTTCCCCTTTTCTTGCTACCACATCTTCTCTCTGTGTTTTTACTCATCAAAGGTTACTTTAGTTCCTTCCTTTCTATTTATGGCTGTGTGTGTGTGTGTGTGTGTGTGTGTGTGTGTGTGTGTGTGCCCAATTCTCCCTATGATAGAGGTTTTCAGCCTTTACTGGACACCAGAATCATTTAGGGGATCTCTTAAACAAAACAAAACAAATAAAAAAACTGATGCACAGGCCACGCCTAAGACTACACAAATCAGAGCCTGGGTCAGGGAGTAGCATGAAGTGTGTAATATGGTCTGAACTGTACGCCAGGGAATAAAGATCTCTCCTCACTGCTGTTTTGTTTTGTTTTACTCTCCCTCCCTTCTCCCCTTCCTTTGTTTCTCCCTCTCTGTGTCTGTCTCCTTCCTTTCTCCCTCCCTCCCTCCCTCCCTCCCTTCCTTCCTTCCTTCCTTCCTTCCTTCCTTCCTTCCTTCCTTCCTTCCTTTCTCCCTCACTCTGTGTCTGTCTTTCTCTCTCTCTCTTTCTTCCCTTCCCTCATTTCTTTCCTTCCTTCCCCTCCCTTCCTTCCTTCCTCCCTCCCTTCTTTCCTTCCTTCCTTCGTTTCTCCCTCACTCTGTGTCTGACTGTCTTTCTCTCTCACTCTCTCTCTTCCCTTCCTTCATTTCTTTCTTTCCTTCCTTCCTTCCTTTTCTTCTTTTAAACAAACTAGGGGCACAAACTGGATAGGTGCTCTGAGCATAGAAAACTTCTTGTCAGGTTTTGGTATCTGGAAGGTATGTAGAACTGAACAGGAACTAAAAATAAGCCTTCTCACACTAATATAGATTACTCATTAATCTGAGGTCATTTTAGTGGGCTCCCTTTCCTTGTACTTAACAACTCAGACCAGTTTGTATTTGGCCAAACCACACAATTACTCTATGCCTCTCTAAATTCATTACAGATCACAATTCCTGAATAACAAACACTCATGTTTCCCTCACATAGAAAACAAGTGAAGCAAGGAGCAATTTTTGACAAGCCTGGCCCTGTACTCCTCTCCTCCTAGGTGGTCTGTTGTGTGGAAATTCTTCTCAAGATCTTGCTTTCCTGTGAGGAGTTTGTTGACTATGACAGCACACGATGAAAAGACACAATGCAAAACCTCTGCTTTTATAAGGCAGTTAGCATTGCATTCTCTACCAGGCGGCTGGCAAAGTATGGCCTGTGGATCTCATCTACTCAACTGTTTGTCTTTTTTTTTTTTATTAGATGTTTTCTTTATTTAAATGTCATACAATATCTCCTTTCCCAGGTCCCCTCCAAAAAAAAAAAAAAAAAAAAAGAAAGAAAATAAAATAAAAAAACAAAACCAAAAACAAACCCCTGTTCCCTCCCCCACCCCTGCTCACTATCGAGCCCTCCCCTGCTTCCTGGCCCTGGCATTCCCCTACACTGGGGCATTTTTTTTTTTTTTTTGTCTTTTTATGTCCTAGAAGTCATCTAAAGTTAGCTGCTTTTAAATGGCTTCTAAAAATAATAATATAATATTTTGTAATGTGGGCAAATTATATAAAGTAAATGTCCGTGTCACACCCAGAAAGAACTTTGGCTGAAAAGGTTTAGAGCCCCGTTACAGGTCAATGTGGCTTTGCATAGTTAGAAAGCTCAAGCCAAACTCATTTTTCCACTTCTTTGAAATCCTGAGCCGAAGTTAGCCTGTCCCAGGGTTCAGGAAAGTGATTGAATTCATTCCTGTGAGATAGTAGTATACATTTTGGAGGGGTATGACTATAACGTTCCATTTTAGTACCTCATGGAACAAAAGAAACATTATCTAAGGTGTTCACTGTGTTAAAGGAGCACAGACTACTTACTTAGGTCCCTTAAAAACACTGCTATGCTTTAAACGTTCAATATTATATTAATACCTGATTTTGTTTTATTAAGAAATGGTACTGGTAGTTAATCAAACTGTTAATATACACTTCTCTCAAAGATAGTATGTTAATTTATATTAGAATAAAGATAAAGCCAAAAAGCAATTCTTAATAGACTAACCTGAAATACTGACTTCCTGTAGGAAATATTTATCCTAAAGGAAAATTTTCATTCAAATGGCAACTCTCTTTAGTTTTTCATTTTGTAATGAAACAGATCAAGTAGGTTATAAAATTCCAGGACATATCTAAACAGCTTCAAAAAAGGACCTCAGCATCCCCAATAATAATTCTGTAAGAGAATGGGGTTAATCATTCCAGCCAGAAACACAATCTACCAATTAATTCACAGCTCGATGGGCAACAGACAGAGCCATCTGTTTAACTATTTGTACCCTTCCCAGAGGGAAGAAGAAAATAGGCGTGCCTCTTAAAACAGGTGATGGGTTGCCATGAGAAGAGTCTACCCTCAAGACATGGCTGAGTGGATTTCATTCAGAAAACATCTGCTGATGTCAACTGGCTTCCTCACTGGAACAGTTGGGAAGTGCAAGTGTGTACAGTCCCTAGACGAAGCTGGGTGCTGAGGTTTTCCTTAGGTAAACAACCAGGGGCAGGTGGGGCTAATTGGATTCAACTGTTTTGTGACAGCTAGGGCCTGATGCTTACTTTCTCAGACTGAATCTTGCAGATACTTCAAAAGCTGGACGCCAAGTTAGACAAATGAACCAAGGACAAGGTTGGATCAGAGGAAGCCGTTGTGAGTCCTGTTTATAGATTGAGTGTGCATCACACCAAACTAGAGTGTGGCACCCAACAAACAAGTAACAATGAGAATGAGGGAAGCAGAAGACAGCCAAACAAAACCAGTAGCTCTAAAATACTGGCATTTGATTGGTTCTGGGAGAGCGGAAGCCACTACCGGCAGCTGTGAACCCACTGCTGAGCCTACCATGCTCCAGTGGATAGTTCCAAATCCATGGTAACACAAGCCTGGTTAAACTCAGTGGGCCACACTACAAAACCAACAAACATGAATGTGAGCAAACGATCTTCGGGAGTGAGTGTGGGGGAGTACATAAGGATGGGGGAAGGCAGAGGTTGAGTGATCAGGGTGCACTACATATCAAATATCAAAGAATAAATACAATTAAGTGAAAGCAAAGGAGGAAACCGAAGAAAAGGAGACAGGGAAGAGAAAGATGAAAAGGAGGAAGATAATGATGATAATAGTAATAATGATAAGATGGACTGTAATTTTTTGCAAAAGACAGAAATCCACGTGAGCCTTTATAGGTGGGTGTGTCTCAGCTAAGGTTACTACTGCTGTGATAGAACACCATGACCAAAAGCAACTTGGAGAGGAAAGGGCTTTTTTTTTTTTTTTTCACTCACAGTTTGATAGAATAGTCAACTATTCAAAGGAGTGAGGCAGGAAACTCAGGCAGGAGATGATGTAGAAGCCATGGAGGGGTGCTTACTGGCTTGCTCCCCATGGCTTGCTCACCCTGCTTTCTTATAGAACTCAGGGTCAGTGTCCAAAGGGCGGCCCCACCCATAATTGTCTGGACCCTTCCCTGTCACTCAAGTATTAAGAAAATGCCTCCAGGTTATCTTCTTTGGAAGTATTTTCTCAACTGAGGTTCTTCCTCTCTGATACCTCTAGCTTATGGCAAGGTGTCATAAAACTAGCCAACACTGGGTGGATTCCTTCCCCCAGAAGACACCAATGCATACAGGCCATGGAAACAGTTCAAAGGTCGCTAGGGAAGGAAGGTTTGGATCTGAGTGTCTGCAGAGGCAGTAACTCTTGGAGATACTTTAATAGCAATCTTCAAATAGGCAAGTTTGCAGGATACTGTTTATAATTGACATTTTAAGAAAAAGAATTACATTGTAGCATAGGCAGCAGGGCAAAAATTAATGTGAAATGTGCTTCAATTGTCAATGTTCAGATTTTTCTTTGGCAAACAAATTTAAGTACATTCTATGTTTGAATATCCTTAATATGTTTATAGAGGAACAGACTAGGTAGCCCTTTTTAAACTTTCCATGTCTTCTTATTGCACTTAGGTAAAATCCAAATCTCTGGTTTAAGATCCTTTATCAATCCCGGTTACACATTAAACTACTTTGAAAACTTTTAAGGATATCTGTTAGGCTCAGTCAGAAGCTGGGCCCAGATGGGCACTAAAGTGCTCACAGCATTCTACTGTGCGGCCAGAGAAGCCCTGTAGGAGGAAGTGAGCCAAGCAGGCCCACTTGCAATGCCAGCACATTCACCACTGATATTTCCTCCTGGAGCCAACCTAGATTCTGCTGGGATGGCTAGAGACCCCTGATGCTGGATCAGGCGACAGAGCCAGCCAAAGAGAAAGAGAAAGAGACAGTCCCACATCTGGCTACTTGAGATGCCAATGAGATGCTGGGAGGAGGGTATAAAGGTTTGCCCATTTCCTGCAATAAATGAATCTGCTTTTGCTGCTTGCCTGACTCTGTGCCATTGACTCTGTGCCTTTGTACCCCCACCCCAAAGGGTCTTGGTCTAGGTCATAGCAACAGAAGCCCAGAACCCTGCTCCTCACTCTGTTTCTTTCTTGTTTCTTTCCTTCCTTCCTTCCTTCCTTCCTTCCTTCCTTCCTTCCTTCCTTCCTTCCTTCCTTCCTTCCTTTCTTTTCGAGACAGGGTTTCTCTATGTAACCCTGGCTGTCCTGGAAATCACCCTGTAGACCAGGCTGGCCTCGAACTCAGAAATCCGCCTGCCTCTGCCTCCCAAGTGCTGGGATTAAAGGCCTGTGCCACCACAGCCTAGCTTCCCACTGTTTCTTTATACTGGCTCTGTCTCTGCCCAGCATGTTCTTTCCACATCTCCCCCCCATCCTTCTCAATGGAATCCAAGCATCACATCCCCAGTGAGGTCTTCTTGCTCCTTACATGTTTTTCAGAATCAGATCCTTTTATTACCAAACCCGACTTTTCTTCTTTGTCACATGATCATTATCTGTCTCCTTCCATTAGAATAAAAATCCTTGATTGCCTAACAGATTCATTTCTTGAAGTTTTGCCCTCAGTAAACCCCTGCATATACATTTTTTATATTATCAATTGAAAAACTATAATTGTAAATACTCAAAGAGTACTAAGCGATACTACAATTCATGAATATAACATGAAACAAACTAACATATCCACCATCAAGGATACATCATTTTTCTTTTTTCTTTTTTAGGCTTCCTTTTTTATTTTATTATTAAAAACTTTATTTATGTACAATATACTTGGATCATAGTTTTCTCCCAGATTGCTCAACCTTCCAACCTATCCAACTTCATTGGTTCTCTCACTTTCTTTAGAATACAAATAGGAAAATAAAGCAAAGAAACAATACAAAATAATTAAAGCAATAAACACATACACACAAAGAATCCTACAAAAGACTTAAAATTGGAAACAATAATAAGTTAAATAGCAGTATAATTTAAAAAATTTCCTCAAAGTATTAAGAAGCAATCAAACAAACAAACAAATAAATCTACAAAACACCTATAAATTTGTCTTGTGCTGGGCATCTACTGTTATGCCCAGGTTTTGATCATTCTTAATTAGAAGATGGAACAAAAGTTAGGCAGTGGGCAAAGTGAATGCAAATTCTCATCCCTAACCAAAAATCTATTTGTAATTGATACTTGCTGCTTAAAGAAAAATGTGTTTTCTCCAATGGAGACACATCACTTTTTTGAGGAGAACATTTGAGGCTTAGTCTTTATTATTTACTAGATTCCCCACAATGTGCAATACATTCCAACAACGGCAGGGGGAGCCTTACTTTTCATCTAATGGAGACTTTGTACCATTTACCATCATTACTCTAACTTCTCCACCAACCACCTGGTGACCACCATTCCACTCTCTTCTCATAGACTCGAGGAAATGTCTCTGTGTCTAGCTTATTGTCTTAGTATAGTATTTGTCTATTCCATCTGTGTTGTCATAAATGGCAAAATGTCTTTTTAAAACACTAAATAGAAACCCCTTGTGGCTATGTAGCACGTTTTCTTTTCCATTCATCTGTTGATGGACACTTGGGCTGCTTCCACAGCTTGGCTATGTAAACAGTGTTGTAGTGAACAAGGGACTGCAGACATCTTTGGAACATACTAACTTTAACTAGGGGAATAAACATCCAGAAGTGGGATTGCTAGACACAATTTTATTTGTAGTTTTTGATTAGCCCCATTTTGATTTTTCCACAAGACAACACGAGTTATACTCTCAGCAACAGAGTATAGGTGGTCTCTTCTTTCTACACACCAACTAGCAGCTAGATTCCATCTTTTTTGAGACAGCCTTAATAATCGCTGTGTGGAGATATTCCATTATCTTCAAATTTGCACTAATTAAATAATTAAGTGATTCTAACAATATCTGTTGGCCATTTATACATCCTTTGAAATTTTGATTCAGCCCTCTTAGTAGTTTTGTTTAGTTGTAAATGGTATAGAATTTGTATCTAGGGCCTTTAATAAGTTAAATACACACTCAAATTATACCCTCACACTCTTTATCCACTGTTAATGTGCTCTGTTGTTGTTTAGTGATTATTATTTTTTTAATATGGAACTAAGTTTCCTACACAGTTTTCTACCAACTACTAATAAAATGTATGGCTTGGAAATATTTTCTCCCAAGTGTAGGTTGGCTCCTCATTCCTTTATTTCTGTGTGTAGAACTTTTTGTAAATGTATTATCACTTGTCTATTTTTTTGCTTTCATTTTTCCAAATTTGAAGTAGGAAAATCTAAAAACTAACCTAAAAAACCTCTTTGTTATAGCAATGCCATGGAATTGTAGTATGTACTCTGTGTAGTTTTGTGTCTCATGTGAAGGATTTAGCCCCTGCACTTCACTCTTGTATATGGTGTGGGATACAGCACCTCCTCTGCTATGAGCACTTTCCCCTATACCACTGCTGAAGGTAGTTGTATCCTCCTAATATGAATTCTTGGCACTTCTGTCAAAACTCAATTAACTGTGTATGCATGAGTGCATTTCTGGGCTCTCAATTCTATTCTTCTGGTCAATGAGTCTGTTTTTATGTCAGCACTGTGGTCTTTTAATTACTATCACTTTGTAGCTTACATTCAAATCAGGTAGAGCAATGTTTCTAGTTTTGTTCTTTTAGCTCATGACTGTCTTGGCTATTTTTGGTTTTACTTTTGTGGTTCCACATAAATTTGAGGTTTAAAAAATATTTCTACAAAATTATATAGTAAGGGCTGGGACTATATATACAAAAATACATAGTAGCACTCATATACGGCTGTGTATACCTGTAACCCCCAATAGGGGGACTGAAGTAGGTGGATTCCAGGAACTTGCTGGCTAGCCAGGCGAGCCAAAATGGTAAGCTTCAGGCTCAATGAGATCCTGTCTCCAGGCAATAGGTGGGGAATACAGATGAAGACATGGACATCCTATTCCATGTTCATGAGCTTGGGCACATGAATTAACACACTCATTTACATACAGGAAACAATACAATGCACACACACACACACACACACACACACACACACGCAGGCAGGCACGCATGCACACCAACACTTGGATTTTGAAAGGCAGTGCACTGAATCTGTCTGTTACTTTGGGTAGTATGGCCATTTTGTCATTTTCACAAAATGAATCCTTTCCACCAACATAGGTTATTACTCCAGTCATTTGTGCCTTCTTCCGTTTCTTCCATTCACACTATCACATTTGTTCTGTTCAGTTGGTAGGTTTTTCATCTCCTTGGTTACATTTATTCCTAAGTGTTCTTTGTAGTCTTTGTAAATGGACTGTCCTCCCGATTTACTTTCATTATGCTCAGAATGAGCGTGCGGAAGCGTGACTGACTTCTGTTGTCTGCTATCTTACTGGATTCTCTTAGTGGTCCTAGTAGTTTGTACTGGTAGGCTCTTCAGACTCTGTTGTCTGTCAGTGCCACTAACCGTGTCATTAGCAAAATGCAACAATTTTACTTGTTCCTACTCTTTCTTTCTTTTGCTTATTTGCCCAGCATCTCACCCTGCCCAGATCTTTGAGGAAAGGATTTTAATTTTATATATTTGTATATAATGTTAACTGTGGGTTTACTGTATGTGGCTTGTATAAAATGTTAACTGTGGGTTTACTGTACGTGGCTTTAAATGTGTTAAGGTGTATTTTCTCCACAGCACAGTTGTTGTATTTTCAAAAACAAAGGACCTGAATTTTTGTCAAACATTTTCTTTGTATCTAATGAGATGGTTACACGGTTTTGTCCTCCACTATGTTAATGTGATGCATCACACTTACTGACTTGTGGATGCTGATGTGTCTCTACATTGCAGGAATAAGTCCCACTCGATCACAGGGAATGTTCTTTTTAATGTGCTGCTGAATTTGATTTGCTAGTACTTTGTTGACAACTCTTGTTTCTGTTTGTTAAAAAGGTTGGCCTGCAGTTTTCTTATCATATACTGTCCTTGCCCAGCTTTGGTACTAGGGTCTCAATAACTGCTGAATAAATAAAGTAACTGATTTAATGATAGAATGATATATTTGCAGTATAAACACCAGGGACACAATAGAAGGCATAAAAATAAAAAATTTCCTGTGACATTAGCAAATATCAACAAGGCTACTAATGAATGTAACAATAAGCAAATGTCCTAACACGGTAGTTATCACACTCTAGGCACCGCTCTAAGTTCTTTACACACATGGAAATCCTTTTTTTTTAACTTGTGTGTGTATGTGGGTATGTGTGTGAGTGTGGCATGGTATGTGTATGTATGTGTGTGTGAGTATAATATATGTATACATGTGTGTGAATATGTATATATGTGTGATATGTGTGTCTGTGATATATATATATGTGAGTGTGTGTGTAAGTGTGGTGTGTATGCTTGTGTGTATGTATTATACACATATGTGTGTGTGTTGATGTATGTGCATGCATGTCTGTGTGTGTGGTCTGTGTGTGCATTTATGTGTTAGTGCGGTATGTGTCTGTGGTATGTGTTACTGTGGTACACATGTATGAGTGTGATATGCTTGCATGTATGCATGTGATATATACATATATGTATGTATATGTATATATATACATATATATATGTTGAATATGGTGTCTGTGAGTATATGTATGTGTGTGTAGTATTTAGTATGATATATGGTTGATTTTGCTTGTGAGGGTGCATGTCCGTACATGCACTCATGGAGACCTGCTCTATCACTTTCTACCATATTCCTTAGGGACAAGGTTTCTTGTTGAACCTGGGCCTAGGCCACCAGCAAGACCTAGAGCTCTTCCTGTCTCTGCTCCTGTCTTCCCCACTACTGAAGTTACAGATGTATATGTGTTCATGTCTGACTTTTTAATTGCATTTTATGTCTTCATGAAAGTCTTTATTCTAGAATATCAAACACTTCTGCTCATCAATTTATCTCTCCAGTCATTTTCATTATTGACACAGCAATGCTGTATGGTAGACGGGTTCATCACTTCTCTTTGGTAGATGAAACACTTGGGCACGAAGGTTAAAGAACGTGCTCTGGGTCAGCTGACTGTTGGGACAGATCTAAGCTAGGCCTGCTGCTGGTCTTCTGGAGCCTGGGCTGCTTACAACAGTGTAGTTTCTTGAAGCAACTTGAAGCATTTCTAGGTTTCCCATTAATTTTTAAAATTCATTGCTTCTTATTTGGACTTCAAAGTTAGTCAGAGTTAGCTTCTAATGCATGCACTACAACTTCTACATTCTGTGCCCTTCGCCATGTTATTAACCTTTCTGAACCTCTGTTTTTTCATGGGTAAGGTAAGGAGAATCCAATTTAATAGAATCGTTGTGAGTGACTAGATAAGCTAATGACTTATAAAGTGCTCTGCACTGTGACTATGCACTTTATTTATTTCCACTCAGTCCAGGTTCTTATTACTGTGTATCAAGGTTACTGCAATAGGCTCCTATCTGATCAGAGTAGGCTGAGCTAGGCAAGAGAAAGGAGGTTTGCTGCCTCCCACCAAATCTACAGGACAAATGGTTAGGGGTCAAAAGATGCAGGCTAAGGTTGCAGCTGGCACAGTAAGTAACGTGAAGGGGTTCATCTGATCCATAACCATGAGTACCCAGGCTATGTATGGAAGATGTTATGCTAGTTCCTGGAGATAATTATGTGCAAAAAGTCACAGTGACTTCCTTCTGAAAGCTGACAGTTCAGACAGTGATTTCCAACCAGTAACATATATGACAACCACTTTCCAAAGTACAGTTGCTTAGTGGACCTAATTTAGGAAACCTAATGCCTTAATATTTCTGTTAATAACTTCAATGAGAATGTACAGTTGAAGAATAATGTTATGAAAAGAAAAACAAACACACATCACTAAAGAATCAAGTAACACACACAGTAATATAAGTCACCAATGGGATAACTTCAGTAGCATATTAAAAAAGTTCACTTGACTCATCCTTTCTATGAAGCAGATAATAT
>JADRCD010221814.1:11026-25578 GCA_019843815.1 Montemys delectorum | reverse complement strand
TTGCCTCCATCCCTCTGCAGTGAGGACCGGGTAGGGGGATCTTTGGTCAAGCATCACCTCTATCTGATTGGCTGGGTCAGAGCTCGGACCTGATTCTATCCTGGTGGGAATGGCTGCCTCAGGTTCGATAGTCTATGGTGTTCTTCTGTGTAGATGAGACGTTTGAAGATGCTTCTTTACATAGAAGTCCTACCTCGAAGGGCGGTGGTGTCGAACACCTCTGATCCCAGCGCTTGGGAGGCAGAGGCAGCCATTTCTGAGTTCGAGGCCAGCCTGGTCTACAGAGTGAGTTCCAGGACAGCCGGGGCTACATAGAGAAACCTTGTCTCGAAAACCACAAACAAAGAAGAAGCCCTACCTCCCCGAAGATCCCCTCCCTCCCAAGTCATTGCTGGGCTTGTGGCTCCCTCTCCCGCCCCCCCATGGGAGCCTGTGTGTCAGCCGGTCCCTCTGGCGGTGAGGGAGGTGGGGGTGACTGACAGCGATTTCTTCACCCAGGATGATCCCTATCAGAGACAAGGCGATGAAAGGCAGCCAAGATATCTGATGGGCGGCTGCCCAGCTGGAAAGCGCGAGCGAAAGGTTGCTACTACTCAAATCGAGAAACCTGCCAGGTTTACGCAACCCAAGTGTGCACAGACGCACCCTCACGGGACTCTCTTCAGAGAGACTGGCAGTGCCCATCCACTGTTGGTACCTAATTCATGTCAGTGAGAGAAAGTCTCATGACTCCAGAAGACCGGTTCGTGGAAGGTGACAGGGAATTCGTTTTGTTTTCCTGTCTCTGTAGGATGAGGTTGGTCGCTGTGCTCTTCTGCCTGCCCAACGGTACCTTTAACTTGCTTTTCTTCAAATACATTGTTTTCTCCTCTTGGGATTCCTATCCCTTACTACCCCTAACCCTCTAGCCAAATCTGGCAATCAGATTGGCCCATCCCATCACCTGTCTGAGAAATTTGGGGGCCTTAGAGTTTTAAGGGAAACTTGGAAAGGGGCACCAGGATGATTTAGGGGCTGTGGAGAAAACCTAAACTGGTGGGGGTAGGAGGGGGCGGGAGGTGGGGAGAGCCTGTTTCCATCTGTTGCAGGATTTAACAGTTCAGAGTCTTATTTACCTGTGACTGCCTGCCTGTGGCTCTCCTGCAGGGCGCCTCTTTTGTCTTCCTGGTTCTGGGGGAATTAGACCCCAGAAACCTAGTGAGTCCCCTCCTTTTCCCCATATCTGCCTCCGGGGACAGGAGGGCAGCTGTAGGGCCGGCTGGGCTTGTCTGGGCAGGGCCAGGGCCCTCCCTCCTCCCCTCGCAACTCCTCCAGCTGACCTGCATTCTTTGCAGGGGCCTTTGGTGGGGCTCTGATGCATGCTTGATCCTCTGCAATGCTGCCTGGCTGGCCTGGGCCCCTGAAGGAACTCAGGGTCACCTCTGACCCCTCAGAAGTGGCACCCCAGCAGGATCTTATTGTACAGGAGAGGATGGGAGGGAAGGAGGGAGAGAGGGGATCATCACGTTTGGATTGACCCTCTGGACGACTTCTCTGAGTTCTCCCCTAACCAGAGAAGTAAAGTAGAATGCCTCTAGGGCGGGTGAACGAAGTCAAAAGTGGAAACTTGACGGATGGCAGCCTGGGGTTGCCGCCACCGCCTCCTTCGGCTCCGCCTGCTCTTCCGGCTGCCTCCTTCCTTGGCCTGTCCCGCCCCCTAGCGGACATCTGAAGAAGTGCAAAAGAGGAACCAACCCGCTTTCCCCGCAGGTCGCCTAGTGTCTGTGGATAGCTACAGCTTCAGTTGAAGTTTGAGGTGGGATGACCTCCAATGGCACCTCCCACCCCTCCTCCAAAACACACCGAAGCAGCTCTTATGTGTCCATGAATCCTATAGTGCCTTTTAGATGAGCATACTAGCAATGTAGGTTTTAAAAAGAATCTTAAAGACAAAATCCACCAAAGGACCGTTAGAACTAATCAAATAATAAGTCACAGAACACAGTCAACAGGAAACAATAAGAACTATTTCTTTAAAAAAAATTTAATGTGTACGAATGTTTTGCCTGCATGTATGTATGTACACCACGTGTGTGCAGTGTCCTTAGAGACTAGAAGAAGGCATCAGCACCCTGGAACTGGAACTACAGTGACTGTGGTGTCTGGAGATTAGGAAGAATGTCAACTCCTTCCTGATTTTAATTCCAAAGATGTAATCTCAGTGAGGCAGAGCAAGCAGCCATAACCCAGGAGCCATGCGAATAATTTAAGTTACTTAGATGTGTTGTTTATTTTATTTTTCTAAAGATTTCTTTTTATTTAGTAATATGTGTACAAGGACTATGTACACTTGGCTGCAGATGCCTACTGAGGCCAGAAGAGGGCACTGGATCCCCTGGAGCTGGAGTGACAGGACAATGTGAACTACCTGGTCTAGGGAGCTTGGAACCCAACACTAATCCTCTCTGCAAGAGCAAGTGCTCTTAACTAATGAGCTGCCTCTCCAGCTCTTGAGAGAGATTTCTAGCTAGGGAGTGGTGGCAAATGCCTTTCGTCCTAGCTTGGGAGACAGGCAGAGGTACTTAGATCTCTGAGTTCCAAGCCAGTCTGGTCTACAGAGTGAGTTCAGGATATCTAGAGTTTCACAGAGAAACCCAGTCTTGAAAAACAGAGAGGAGAGAGAGAGAGATTTCTATATACTAACATCAAAATATTCAAAAAGGGAAATCAGAAAGCAACACCCTTTACAATACCCACACCCCTCCCCCCCAAAAAAAAGTTCTAAGGAATCAAAGAGAGGGGAAATCTGTACATGAAAGGTCAAATTTGGCTGGGCAGTGGTGGCGCACGCCTTTAATCCCAGCACTTGAGAAGCAGAGGCAGGCGGATTTCTGAGTTCAAGGCCAGCCTGGTCTACAGAGTGAGTTCTAGGACAGCCAGGGCTATATAGAGAAACCCTGTCTCAAAAAAACCAGAAAAACAAAACAAAACAAAGAAAAAAGAAAAGAAAAGTCAATTTTATTTTGACTTAGAGATGCCTGCTCAGGCTGGCATTGAACTCTCTATGTAACCCAGGATGCTTGAGAACTTCTGATCCATCTGCCTCCCGGAATTACAGGTGTTCACCACCACACCCAGCCTAGGTTTGAATCCAGCACTCATGCATGTTAGGCAAGCACCCTGCCAACTGAGTTACATCCTCAGTCCAGATACTGAAAAACTGTTTAAAGAAATGGAAGAATGTGGACGCATGCTCCCAAGTGCACATGCACACATACACATACTCATGTGCACATGGACACACACACACACGAGCACACATGGACACAGACGAGTGCACACACATGTACATATATACTCATGGACACACATGCTCGTGTACACACACACGTACACACACATGCTTCTGTGTTTACACACTGCAATAATTAAGATGGTAGAGGCATCACCGACTCCACATAATCCCTACAAGTAATTCCTAGAGGCCATGGCAGCCTAAGTGTATGAGATACATGGCATGCATATGTGTGTGATATGCATGCTCTTCAGTGTCAATGGCAGAGATGATTCATAGAGCAAAAAGTGAACTGAAAACCAAAAACATTTGAAGTCCGAATCCAGCTCCACAGCACTGTATGCCCCTCTCTCTGAGCCCAAATTTCACCTTTCCGATCACCTCCTCACTGTACATAGAAGGTAGAAGTACCACATTCTAGCAATTAGAAATTTCTAAATCCCCTTTCAAAGTTATCTTTCTAAGCACCTAGTGGGCAGAACTGAACTTGGGTTTTTGGAGATAGGCACCTTTTGTGTACGTCTCCTTGGGACATGAAGGGTGCAGGGAGGCTCAGGTAGTAGGAGTCCAAACAATACAGTGCCTGTCACACAAGCATGGAGGCCTGAGTTCTATGTCCAGCACGGGAATTTATAACCCCAGCCCTGCAGAGATGGAGGCAGGAGGTGCTCAGGAGGTGACGGTCAGCCAGTGAAGCAGAATCAGCAAGATTCAGCCTTCATCAGAGGCTGTGTCTCAAAGAACAAGACGGAGAGCAACCGAGGATGACACCCAGCGTCAACTTCTGGTCTGCACAAAGATGCACCTGCATGGTGATGTGTGCTTGCACTCACATATGCACATTGAGAATCTCCACAGTCAACGTCGTAACATTAAACAGCAGCAACATCAAGCCAAGTGGACAGCTCGAAAGATATGGCATTTAAGGTGGAAAATAAAAAAGGGACCAGAAGGATGTCTCTGCAGTTAAGAGTCAATAATGATCTTTCAGAAGACCTGAGTTTGGTTCCCACCATCCATGCCAGGTGGCTCACAACCACCTGTGACTCTAGCTTCAGGGGCCAGAACACCCACTTCTGGCTTCTGTGGGTACGTGCAACCCCCTACCCGTAACACACACACATATTTACAAAAGTAAAAAATGTATTTTATGTGTATTGGTGTTTTGCCTGTATGTGTGCCTCAGCACCACATATGTGTCTGGAGTCCATGGAGGCCAGAGAGAGCATCAGATCCTTGAACATGCAATTACAGACGGCTGGGAGCCACTAAGCAAGTGCTGGGAATCGAACCTATGTTCTCTTCAAGAGCAGCTAGTGCTTTTAAGCACCCAGCTATCTCTCTAGCCTATAAGAATAATTTTTTTAAGATTATAAAAATGGGTTTATTGTAAAAGAAATTCAAGAATAACCAGTTAAATTCTTATCTGCTTGCTACCCACTACAGCCAGGAAGCATTAAATACTGTTGGACACAACAAGAAAGACTACGTTGAGGCCGAAATTCAAATTTAGTGAGAGGAAGGATGCTCAAATCTCCCACAGTCAGTATGGAGGGTTTGAAGAATAAATTATTTTTTTTTAATTAGTAAAATAAAGCTGGGTGGTGGTGGCACATGCCTTTAATCCTAGTACTTGGGAGGCAGAATCAGACAGATCTCTGTGAGTTCGAGGCTAACCTGGCCTACAGAGCAAGTTTCAGGACAGCCAGAGCTACACAAAGAAACCCTGTCTCTAAAAACAGAAGAGAACAAAACAAAACACAAAAACAATAATAAAATAAACAATACCATAATTTAAAATATCTCTATGCCTCTTGTCTTCTGTCTGCCCAGTTTTCCTGGGATTGTGCCTTTGAAATTCAAGTCAGGAAGCAGGTAGTGAAAGTTTTTCCTTAATCTCCAGAACTCCCAGAAGTGTTGGCTATTTTATGAATTCTTTCTTTTCACTCAGGCTTCTTTTCTTCTTCAGCTCCACCTCCTACTAATGACTCTTTCTGATAAACCTGAAGGGAAAGCCCAAGACTCAGGATATGAGAGGCCACACCACTCCGCTAGCGCGCACCCTCGTGGAAGACCGTGGCTTTGCAAGTGTTCTGTGCTAGCCCCGCCCCCGGGGACAAAGGCCTTCCAGGTCACCTACCAGAGAACCTGAGTCCAGAAGAACAGATCTGACCTGAAGAGGAGGAAGTGGCGCCCGGAACCAAGTCTGCGGGTCTTGGAGGCAGAGAGGGTGAGAGACCGAGGCACTGACGACTTGGAAAGGGTTGGACGGAAGAGGCGCGTGAATGTGGGCATGCGCAGGAGCGTGGGATTCTTGGAACCAGCCTTAGTGCTTAGACCCTTCCAGCCAGCCTGGAAGGGCTAGGACTCCAAAGCAGCCGCTCTTAACTTGCAGAGTTTGCTCTGTCTCCTGATTTCCAAGTCAAGTGCACTGTTAGCTGCACACCACGTTTTGAGTGTGCACACAGTGCTGTTGTCCCAGAGCGTCAGGCATTTGACCCTGTCTTCTCAGAGCGCACGTGTGGGGAGGGAGAGTCCTAGCCCCCCCCCCCCCCCACACACACACCGGTGGCCAAGATTGTGGAGCGCTATGAGGGACGTGAACATCCCCACTTCTTCGCAGATGGCGTCGTCGAGCCCCGATGCCCCTTGTTCCTGCGACTGCTTTGTCTCTGTGCCCCCGGCCTCAGCCATCCCAGCTGTAATCTTTGCAAAGAACTCAGACCGGCCCCGAGATGAAGTGCAGGAGGTGGTGTTTATACCAGCAAGCACTCACACCCCTGGGAGCCGGCTTCAGGTGGGGTGGACTTAGAAGGAGCTGAAAGGTTTAGACATTATTCCAAGACCTTCGTTTTCTTGCCCCTGGGATGGGAACCGATGAAGTGGAAAGAGTAGGAACTTCAAGTCCACTAGCCTGTCCACTTGAGTGGAGTTAGCTTCTGCTAACTCAGTGTACTCATGTGTGACCTGAGAATAAGACCTCTCTCAGGACTATTTAAAGTGGCTGACAAAGTGTCCGGGCGATGTAAGTTCTGGGTCTTTTTTTTTTTTCAGTGAATTCATCCTCTCTCTTCTTTGCCTCCAGTGCACCTACATCGAGGTGGAACAGGTGTGCAAGACGCATGCTGTGATTCTGAGCCGCCCTTCATGGCTGTGGGGGGCTGAGATGGGTGCCAACGAGCTTGGTGTCTGCATTGGCAATGAAGCAGTGTGGACCAAAGAGCCCGTGGGGGAGGGGGAAGCCCTGCTGGGCATGGATCTGCTCAGGTATGATCAACTGCTCCTCGCTCTTGATGCCCCACTCCCTCCCGCCTAACGCCTGTCTATTGGCCTTGACTCTGTTGGCCTTGCCCTTATGGCCTTTCTAAGGATGCTACAGTCTTATATCTTCCTAGTCTGATAAAGAACCTCCTTTGGCCTAGAGTGCTTCAATTTTTTTTCCAGTACATTTTTGTTTGTTTGTTTTGAGACAGGGTTTCTTTGTGTAGCCTTAGCTGTCTAGGAACTTGCTCCGTAGACCAGGCTGGCCTTGAACTCTCAGAGATCCTCCTGCCTGTGTGCCACCACACATAGCTCAGTACTACTTTTGTTAACTGAAATACTACGTAGTTGTGGTTTATAAAAACTGTTAAATTCGGGGCAGCCCAGCCTGAGGAGAGGTTCAGGTGCTTCCTCCTTGGAGAGAGTGTTCCAGACCTTTCCGTGGAATTCTCAGTTCAAAGCTTGGCAACCGAATAGTTTATTGGTGTTTTTTCATGTTTGTTTTTGTTTTATTTTATGTTTCGAGACAAGTTCTCACTGCATAACCCTGACTGGCTTAGAATTTACTATGTAAACCAGGCTAGCCTCAAACTCACAGAGATCTGCCTGCCTCCCAAGTGCTGGGGTTAAAAGACTTTGTACCACTACTCTGGCTGAGTTTTCATTTTGCCTTGATATTTTTATCTGTTTGTTTTAAGGTAAGAAACCACGTAATGCCGGGCAGTGGTGGCGCATGTCTTTAACCCTAGCACTTGGGAAGCAGAGGCAGATGGATTTCTGAGTTTGAGGCCAGCCTGGTCTACAGAGTGAGTTCCAGGACAGCCTGGGATATACAGAGAAACCCTGTCTGGAAAAAAAAAAACAAAAACAAAAAACAAAAAATAACAAAAAAAGAAAAAAAGAAAAAAGAAACCATGTAGTATGTAGCTGAGTCTAGAGATGAGCTTCTGCTCTTTCTGCCCTCCGCTCAGGTGGAATTACAGGCCTGGCCTGCATGATTGTTTAATACCATCGTTGCTGCTGGGTTTGCTGTGTTACATGGGCTCTGACTTTTCTATCAGGCTGGCTTTGGAACGGAGCAGTACTGCCCAGGAGGCTGTGCACGTGATTGCGGGCTTGCTGGATCGCTACGGGCAGGGAGGCAGCTGCCGGGAGGATCCCGAGCCATTCTGCTATCACAACACCTTTTTACTGGCTGACCGGACAGAGGCTTGGGTGCTGGAGACAGCTGGGAAGCTGTGGGCTGCTCAGCGGATCCAGGGTAGGAGTCTAGCATAGAACCTGCCTCCGAGAGGGAGCCTAGACCTCCCCAGGTACTGTCCTCCACTTGTGGACGCTACCATGTGTGTTCTCCCTCATGGCCTTGGGCAGTGGGAGAGCTGGTGGGTTGGTCACGGAGGGCAGGGAGGGACACCCTGGGAGACTAGAAACGAACACCACACTTAGAAACTCTCTCTTTTTCCTTCACCTGGCCAAATGCTCCCATGCTTCAGCCTGCCCCTTCCTCCTGGAAACCTTCCTGGATCTCCCTAGGTGGTCAGGAGGTCATATGCAAGCAGCTATTACTTTGCTGTCACATCTGTCCCTATGTGATTTAGTTCTGATTGCTTTGTCACTCTCCTCATTACCACAGGCCTTTATGGGCAGGTTGTACTTGTTTAAACTGTCATCTAAGTATGTCACCCAGGGCCTAGCACATAGTGGGTGCCCTGTAATAGATAAACAAGTTCCTCTTCTTACACAGGAGGTGCCCGAAATATTTCCAACCAGCTGAGCATTGGTACAGACATCTCAGCAGAACACCCGGAGCTCCGCAGCCATGCCAAGGCTCAGGGTTGGTGGACTGGGCAGGGTATCTTTGACTTTGCACAAGTCTTCTCCCTGACCCAGCAGCCTGTGCGCATGGAGGCTGCCAAGGCCCGCTTCCGGGCAGGGTGTGAGATGTTGCAGCGGCAACAAGGTCTGTGAGTGGTGGGCAAGAGGGCCACGGCACCCCCGCTGGAGTCCCACTCACACCCGCTTGCTGAGCCCTCCCCACGTTGTCCTCGGCAGGCAGCATCACAGCTGAGGTGATGATGGACATCCTCAGGAACAAGGAGAGCGGCATCTGCATGGACTCCGGAGGCTTCCGCACCACAGCCAGTATGGTGTCGGTCCTGCCCCAGGATCCCACAAAGCCCTGTGTCCACTTCCTCACTGCCACACCAGACCCGTCCAGGTGAAGGGAGAACATAACATACTGGTCAGGGATGTGACAGCACCTGTCCCGTTACTTCAGTCCTTCAACCTCTGTGTCTTACTAGGTCGGTATTCAAACCGTTCATCTTTGAAGTGGGGGTGTCCCAGTCCCCCCAGGTGCTGTCCCCCACTTTTGGAGCCCAGGACCCTGTTCGGATCCTCCCCAGGTTCCAGACTCGGGTGGACCGTCGACACTTACTCTATTGTGGACACCAGGCAGCCCTGGGGCTGATGGAGGATGGGCAGGTAACCCTGGGGACTGTGCTGAGGGCAGGCAGAAAGCACCTTTTGGATACTCTGAAACCAGAAGGGGCCTGGGACTGGAGGAGGCTGTAGATCTGGGGAGAGGCGGGACCTTCAGCTGGTCGTGGGAGACTCTGCCACACTCTTCACCTCTGACTTCCCCAACAGGAGCAGGCACAACAACTCCGAAAAAAGCAGCAGAGTCTGGAGCAGGAAGGCCTGGAGGCTCTCAGAGGACTGCTTTCTGGTGAACAAGCTCCACCTCCCCAGGGGCTGGGCAGCCTCTTCCAGGCCTTTGTGGAGAGGGAGCAGCAGGCCTATGCTTAAGTATGCAGGAGCTCTGGAGCCAGCTGCCCTGAGCTGTGGGGTGGGGGTAAATCATCACAGCCATCCCTTCACCCCACTCATCCAGGTTCTGAGTGGCTTAATAAATGTTTTATTTCCTTATTCAGTGAACTGGATCTCAGGTCTATTGAGAAGAGCAGAGCCAGGGGAAAGGGCAGCTCCCAGGAGGCTGGTTGCTAAACCTGTGGTGTCAAGCCATAAACCCTAATGGGTGCATGGTGGTGGTGGTTTCCATGAAGACTCCTCATTAGGTAGCTGGCTACTATTTGGGGACAATCAGGATCCCAAGGTTTAGTCCTTAGCTTGGACTACAAGGTGACTTGTCTTTAAAACAATTACTCAGGAGGCAGAGGCAAGTGGATATCTGTGAGTTCCAGGCTAGCCTGGTCTGCACAGTGAGTTCCAGGCCAGCCAGGGCTACACAGTGAGGCACTATCTTTAAAAATCCATCAAGCTATCTCACCATGAGACAGCAAGGTGCCCCTGCTTCTTGCCCACTTGAGGACCAGCAGCATCTGGCGACCAAGAGAGATGCCAGCCCTTTTGGTCATCCCTAAGAGGCTAGGCTGCTTCGAGGGACTGTGTTTTTGCCTTCTGGTTTTGATGCCTTCACTTGCCCCCACTTAACATGAAAAGCATTCCAAGCCCAGAGACATTTTATTGGGGGCAGAGCCTGAGAAGGAGGCGTGTGCATAGAGGCTGTGCATTACTTTGTGGTTTTTTTGTTTGTAGTTTTTGTCGTGCTGGGGGCTGAAGCCAGAGAGGTCTTAGAGGTTGTGGCTGCTAGAGCCCCCTTCCTTGCCTGGACAGAGCTCTTCTGGCTCCTGGGAACCTGTTTCTTGGTAGAAGAGGCGATCTGGGTTGAGGAGGTGGCTTTAGGAGCTGACTCCTTCCCAGGCTGTTCAGTGACAGCAGGGCTGCAGTCCCCAGCCATGGGCACAGCAGGCAGCAGGGGCAGGTCTGTGAGGACAGGCTGTGTCTCCATCCTTGACAAGTGCTCTGTCAGGGCTGCCTGCTGCCTGCGTTCCTGATGATGATGCAGTTCCTGCTCCAAGTCCTTGAAGAATTCTGGGGAAGGAGAGGTGTGGCCCTGGGCTCAGCAGGAGGGCCTTAGGCTCCAGGATATCCCCGGTAAACCTCCCACCATCTCCAGTAAAAGGATGGTAGAACTGGGACTGAAAGGGATGAGTCCCTGGCATCCCCTAGTGAGAGCCTGCCCTGATTCCAGACAGAGGTGGATCGTTGGCACTCAGTTGCTTTATCATGGAGAGCAGGTGGAAAGTGAGCATGTAACCCCCAGGGACTATGTGCCATGCCGGGATGGTGACACACTTTCCACCCTCCTGAATGGCTCTCTGGAAACATGAAGGGCCTGGAGTGGAGGAGACCGCAGAGCTGCAGAGGGATCACTCCACAGAACTAGCTGCCTAGGACAATGTCAGTGAGGTTCCCCCAGTGTCCTGGGGCAGTGAGAGTCTGGGGAAACTGTAAGCTGTGGAAATCGTTACCTCGCTCTGCACAGAAGGGACCATTGAGCTCTGGAAACTCCTCTTCCTCATCTGAGGATTTATCCTCCTCATCTGAGGTCCACCGCTCCAGTATAGGCTGCTTGTCCAGGTCCAAGAGCAGTGGCAGGGCTCCTATCACCATCTTCCTGTAAGGCAGAAGGAGCAGAGGCTACCCACCAGAGCATTCCTGTGTGGGACCTGGGAGGGTACAGTGACATGGGCTTTAGTGCCCATCCTTAGATGGGAATGACTTCGGGAGATGAGCCTGGGGTCAGCCTCAAAGAGCAACAGGCTGGCTCCTGGGAGATCCTGGGGATGGGACTGGAAGGTGACAGACTCAGTCTAGGGAGGCACAGTGGCTGGCAGGCTGAAAGAGCACAGGTGACGCTCGCTCAGCCCACCCTCAGTCCTTGCTCACCTATAGCCATCTTGGTTGGTGCAGGGATTTCCACACAGATTGAGAATGAGAAGGCTCTGTGGGAGCTCATCTGTACAGCAGAAAGAGTGGGGTCTCATGCCTGCTCTGCACCTCCCCCACCAAGACAGACAAAGAGACTTCAGCAAAAATCACAAGGAGCTTGAAGCCAAGAGGAGGGAGGACGCCACGTAGGACACATTCCATGAACCAGGGCCAGGTGTCCCTACCTAGCTTCAGTGTTTCTATCAGGTTCTCAGAAAGGTCCAGAAACTGGAGGTACTGGAGGTCAAGGAGATTTTCCACATGCCTGATTTGGTTTCCTGCCAAAGACAGGAAGCTGCAAGGGAGGAGGGAGGGACAGAGACAAGGCTGAGCTACAGGACTGCTGGAGGAAGGGGCACCAGTTACCTAGGCTCCCTGTGTAGGCAGCTGGCTGACAAGTGGGGACTCAAAGCCTTATGGGGTGAGGGAAGCAGAGCCAGGCTTAGAGAGCCCCAAACCAGTTCTAGGGGTGTAGCCAGTTTCTCGAGACCACCCACTACCCACTCCTTCCTCCTTCCCTGCCTTGGTGCCACATACCGCAGGGAGGTAATGCATGCCAAGTTCTCAATGCGCTGGATCTTATTCTGCAGGAGGAAACCAGGGTGGGGAAACCAAGTTAAGGCAGCTGGGTGGGAAGTCCTTTGAAGGGGATGAAGGTCTAAGAGCATGTGTGCGCTCAGCTGTAGCCATCACACTTGGAGAATGGCCATTCAGCCTGACTGAATAGCTGGATGTCATTTCCCTGGGGATAGATGGTTTGTTTCTCTGGTCAGCGGTTAATATGTGAACTTGGGTTCAATGAGTTGACCGAAGAGGGACTGGAGACTCAAGAGAAAACCAAGGGGCCCTAGGGAAATGGAAAAGGCCTCATTGGGGGTCTGCATACCCAGAAGGAACGATGATTGTGTACTAGTTGATTCACAAGACTTTTATAGGAGAAGTTTAAGGGCTCTGGCTATATTCACCCTAAGAAAGGCATAGCCTCCAGAAGATCTGAAGGATATAGGGTATATCAAAATGGTAACTGGGTACTTGTTTAAACATTTTTAATGACACTGTGTGTGTGTGTGTGTGTGTGTGTGTGTGTGTGTGTGTTGTGTGTGTGTTGTGTGTCTGTGTGTCTGTGTTTGTGTGTGGTGCAAGAACACATCTGTGTGGAGGTCAGAAAAGAAACAAATTGATAGTCAGTTCTCTCCTCCTATGTGGGCCTTGGGCTTGAACTCAAGTTACCAGGCTTGGCAGCAAGCCCTTTTATATGCTAAGCCATCTTGCCAGCCCTTTGTTTGTTTGTTTGTAGACACAGTCACTTAATTTGGCCTTGGCTGGCCTGGAAATTGTAGAGCAGGCTGGCCTCCAACTCAGAGAGACTTGCCTAGCTCTGTTTCCCACATGATGGGACCAAAAGCATGCACCACCACACTTGGATCTTTATGTTAAGACAGACTTCTGTGTGGCAGATGGAACTCCCTATGTAACCTAGGTACCTCAATCTTGGGAGTCTTCAATGGTCAAGTACTGGGGTTACAGGCATGTGCTGCCCTCCCCAAACAGAAACAGGCTTGAGCCTGGAGAACCTTCTGTAGTCTAGAAAGTCTGGAATCTAGACCAAGAGAAGAGTCTGAGCATAGTAATTCTAGAGCTTGTTCAGGGGCTCTTGGTAAGGTGGGGTAGGAAATCAGTCTTTTTTGTTTGTTTGTTTTGCTTTGTGTTTTCGAGACAGGGTGTCTCTGTGTAGCCCTGACTGTCCTGGAACTCACTCTGTAGACCAGGCTGGCCTCAAACTCACAGAGATCTTCCCAAGTGCTGGGATTAAAGGTGTGTGCCACCACCACCCAGCCAGAAATCAGTGTTTTAACTCAGGAGAATTCCTGACTCATTTGGGAATGCTCTCCTGGCCATAACACCAGAGACATAAAGATGAGCTGTTCAGCTGTTTTCAGATTAGCCAGACTAGGTTCACAGCAGGGAAAGGACAGGAAGCACGGGGGCGGAGCCGGGGGCGGGAGGCGGAGGGTGGTAGTGGTGGGGAGACTTTACCGACTGCAGGTAGAGGCTGTGAATATTCTGGAGTCTCTCTAAATTCCCGATACAAGTAATCCCTTCCCCATCCAGGCGGACAGTCTCCAGGTCATCGAGAGTGTGAAACCTGGAGGAGAGTAAGCAGGGTTCACACCTGTGGCCTTCAATAGATGATGGGAGGGAGGGAAAAGGAGACAAGTCTCAAGGGGAGGAGGACGGCTGAGAGGCTTTGACATGTCAAGGACAGCATCGTGACACTCGTCTAAGTCATGAGACCAGCTGGGTTCAGACACATGGCTCTCCAGTGGTGGCACCGAGAAAGCAAAGCACAAGCTGACAGAGGCCCTCTGGATAACAGGTAGATGGCTATTCATGCTTCCTGGGGATTCAAAACAAGAGAAGCTTTCCTTGGATGGTGGAGGCAAGGCGGGGCAAGGATAGATGCAGAAATACTCTCATGTCTCCTGGCAGAACCTTTCTGTCCTTTAAATGATTATGGAAGGAAAATCACTTGTATCCTTACGCTCATTATTTCCAAATTTACTGAGTGTCCTCCAGACAAATGAAGTAGGTCCTCGGCCATCCTTTTTTTTTTTTTTTTGCGGGGTGGGGGGGTTGTTCAAGACAGGGTTTCACTTCCCAAGTGCTGAGATTAAAGATGTGCACCAGATTTATTTTGTTTATTTTATGTGCATGAGTACACTGTAGCTGCACAGATGGCCGTGAGCCATCATGTGTGTGGCTTTTGGGAACCAAACTCAGGACCTCTGACAGCCCGGCGGCGTAATTCACTGTAGCTGTCTTCAGACGCACCAGAAGAGGGCGTCAGATCTCATTACAGGTGGTTGTCAGCCACCATGTGGTTGCTGGGATCTGAACTCAGAACCTTCGGAAAAGCAGTCATCTGAGCCATCTCGCTGAGCCATCTTGCTCGGCCATCCTTATTAGGGAAACCAACAAGATATCCATGACAGGTGGATGCCAGAGGCAGGTACAAGAAACAAAAGTGGGTACATGGGCCATGTACCCACTCCACACTGGGGGCTTCAGGAGCCTCCGAGAGGAGGGGACAATGCATGTCAAGCAGAACAAACAGTGCATGCATGTACTAATCCAACCTGTCTTGAACTTGCATGTGCCTGTGAATCCTTTTTTTAAAAAAAAAAAAAAAAAAAAAAAAAAAAAAAAAAAAATATTTTGTGAG
>JADRCD010221814.1:0-10926 GCA_019843815.1 Montemys delectorum | reverse complement strand
CTTGGGAGGCAGAGGCAAGAGGATTTCTGAGTTCGAGGCCAGCCTGGTCTACAGAGTGAGTTCCAAGACAGCCAAGGCTACACAGAGAAACCCTGTCTTCAAAACCCAAAAAAGGGGAGTGGGCAACAACAGTGTGGGGAGGCCAGACTGGGAACTGGGTGGTGAATTTTGGGGTTTGCTAAGAGGTAGTGACCTCCAAGGCAGCTGAGGATGTATAAAAAAATCATCTTCAAGAAGTAAAAACCAACTGGAAAGTAATACTGATTGGTACGTGGAGTAACTAAAGAGACAAACATGAGTTACAAAGTCAGTATAGCTCAACAACCTGAGCATCAATGTTTCCGTTTTCTGCTACCCTTTTCCTTCCCGTCCACTCACATCTTTTCGGACAGGCCTTCATCTTCAGGGAAGGTCAAGTTCCGCTTGGTGATAAGGGCTTCAGTAATGTGAACGCCTTCCTCGGTTCTCCGGGCAGCCTTCTTAGCTGGAGAAAGAGGAGCCTTTTGTCACCTGTGTTCATTTTTTGGAGACCCAGAACTTACTGTTGTCCAACTGTTCTGTCAACTCACCTTCCTGCTCGTCTCCTGGCATGATCTAAAATAAACAGCGGCTGCTGGAAGCAGAGAGATGGACGAATACAAGCAGAGAAGCTTAGACTCTTGGGATGGTTGAACCCAGGTTGGAGGAAAGACTGAGGAGACAAGGACAGGGGGTTCTGAATATTCTTGGGGGTGCGGTGGAAGATAGGAGTAAGTGGGAGCGAAGGATCTGGAGTTAGAGGTGTGTGGTGTGGCTTTACTGGCCTTAAACTGAAAAGACCAGAAGGATGAGAAAGAGCCGTTCCTTGAAGGCTCGCGTCGTTGCTAGGAGACCCGTTGCTAGGACGCCAGGTCTGACGGAACGGGGCTGGGGGCGGGGCGAGGGCGGGCAACACAGGCCCCGCTCTACGCCTGCGCAGAGCGGCCTCATCCGGCGGCACGCCCACTGTTTCCGGCCCTGGGTTTTCTCGGCTGCCCCACAATCCTTAGCTACTTCCGTCTCCTCTCAGCCCTCCTGGGAACTTCCTGTGGCGATGGCTGCGGCGGTGGCTGGGATACTTCGAGGAGGTCTCCCGCCCCGGGCGGGTAAGGAGTGGCCCAGGGCCTCACTGCACACAGGATGGCGCTCTCTAGTCCTCGCTTCCGTCCTTTCCTTCTGACCTTTCCCGTATTCTCCGACCGTCGTCAGCTCTCGGAGACCCTGCCACTAACAGGATCTCTGATTTGACTGGGTCCAGTTACCTGCCTGTGACATCCCTTCCACAACCCCTCCCCCCAAACTGAGAATCAGAGTAACGCTGTCACCAAAACAGAGTTTATTCCTACACCCCAGGACCCCGCTTTGGATTTTTCTAACCCTTCGCTCAGTTTTTGAGTCCTTGCCAGAAATTGTATGTATTCCTTCTTAAGGTCGTAGCCCAAACACAGACTCAAGTCTTCTCTCAACTACCCTCTCTCCATAAAGCAAGTTCTTCGGTAAAAGTTGCACGTATCAGTTGAGTCTAGTTTTGTTTATGCACTTGTCTCATCTGATCTGTTAAACTTCACTGTGTCCATCTCAGCTATGTGTCTTTCGTTAATAGGCATTAGGCATTTAATGAACAAATTTGGCATCGCACTCTAGGATTGTACTCATTGCTTCAAAGCAATGGCAGCATAGGAGGAAGACATTTCTTTTCTTTTTCTTTTTTTAAGAAGTATTTACTTTATGTAATGGAGTGCATGGTAGCTATCTTCAGACACACCAGAAGAGGGCATCAGATTCCATTACAGATGGTTGGGAGCCACCATGCGGTTGCTGGGATTTGAACTCAGGACCTCTGGAAGAGCAGTCAGTGCTCTTACCCGCGGAGCCGTCTCTCCAGCCCCATCTCATTCCAAAGACACTCGTAACAGGTCTTGTGGCCCTTAGCCATAAAACCTCGAACCCTGGCAATCCTCCATTTTACCTGGCGTCTTGTAGCTGACCCTTTCCCTGCAGAACTACACGATTGGCCTTTATGTTAGGGCTCAGAGCTTTGGGATATGTCCTTGGGTGCAGAGGGGGCCTTCCAAGCTTTTCCTGTCACCAAGGTTGTGCCATTGGCCACAAAAAGGTCAGAGGGCAGCTTGCATGCTTCCTTTCTCTTCTCCACCATAGGGAAGTTCCAAGGGTTTGGTTCAGGTCGTCATGGTTGGTGGTAAGTGCACTTACTGCACTGGTTGAGTCATCTCTCAGGCCCTAAATTTTGCATTTTGAGTCAGGATCTCACATTAGTGAGGTTGATCTTGAACTCAGGTTATGGATGTTCACCTCTGACCTGAAGGAAGACTCCTCTGGGACTCTTGTAAGGGTATTGTGTTTTTACCCCCTTCTTGCTTCAAGTCCTAAGAGCCTCAGAGTCATGGGATGAAGCCATCACTATCATGGGAAGAGTTTATTAAAATATAACTTGCTGGACCCCTCCACCAAGTTTCAGATTTCGTAGGTCTAGGGCAGGCAGGAAAGTGTGTGCGCTCCCCTGCGAAGCTTACGTTGGTGTCTTGATGGAAGTGTTTGTGCTTCAAGGACTGGCATGTTATAGTAGGGCTGGCTGTGGTGGTGGTCTTTCTTTCATTTGCTCCATTTTTCTTGCTTGCTAGAGATGGAACCTTGGGCTGGGCAGGTAGACCAGTTCTGTACCTCTTAGTTCCAGCCCGGATGACTGTTTTATGACTAAAGTTTTACTGGAGCATGGGCTCATTGCTTTACATACTGTTTGTGGCTGCCCTGGTTTCTGGTTGGTTGGTTGATTTTTGTATGTCCAGCCAGCCTGAGCCTGGAACTAACAGAGATACACCCGCCTCTACTTCCAAAGTCCTAAGAGTGAAGATTCGTACCACCATGCCCAGCTTGTTTCTTCATGTTAAAGAGCACTATCCTGCAGTGTAGCACTGGCTGACATAGAATTCAATGTGTAGACTAACATGGCCTTAAACTTAGGGCAGTCCTGCCTCTGTTTTCTGAGCGGCAAGTTCTATGCATGTTCCACCATACCTAGGCTGCTATTATCAATTTATTTTGTGTATTTTGATTGCATATATAACGTATACTACATTTCTGCCTGGTGCCTGCAGGTGTCGGAAGAGGGCTTTAGCTCCTCTGGAACTGGAGTGACAGATGCTTGTGAGTCATATGGGTGCTGAGAAGTGAACCCAGGTTCTCTGTCAGAGCAGAAAGTGCTCTTAACTACAGAGCCATCTCTCCAGCTCCAACCACACCTAGGCTTTTATGACTGCTTTTAACAGAGCTGAGTAACAGACTATATGCACCCCCAAACTTAAAATATTTATTATTTGGCTATTTAAGGAAAGATTTTTCTCAATCCTCTCCCCATATGTTTATTAATTTTGGCTATATTATATATATATATATATTCTTTTTGAAGTGGTCTTGTACCCTGGACTGGTATCTTACTAATGGCAATTCTGCCTCCCGAGTGAATTACAGTGTGTACACTATGCCTGGTTCTCCCTTTCTTTTGTACTTTTAAAATACGTTTATCAGGGTGGTGAGATGGCTTAGTGGTTAAGAGCACTGACTGCAGCTGGGCAATTGGTGGCGCACACCTTTAATCCCAGCACTTGGGAGGCAGAGGCAGAGGCAGAGGCAGGTGAATTTCTGAGTTTGAGGCCAGCCTGGTCTAAGGGGTGAGTTGCAGGACCGGCGGGGGCCAAAAAAAAAAATCCCTGTCAAAAAAAACAAAAAAAAAAAAAAAAAAAAAAGGCACTGACTGCTCTTCTGAAGATCCTGAGTTCAAATCCCAGCAACATGTTGGCTCACATCCATAATGAAATCTGACACCCTCTTCTGGGGTGTCTGAAGACAGGTACAGTGTACGTACATATAATAAATCTTAAAAAAATAATAAATAAAATACTTTATCTTTTTTAAAAAAAATCTTTTAAAATTCTAGGACTGTACATAAGGAGGACCTGTAGAGGGCTGGATCTGTAGTCCACTTGGTAGAGTGCTTGCCAGCACACACACAGCCCTGTATTTACCCCAACACGCTTAAAGCAGGCGTAATGACATACACCTGCAGTCCTAAAGGCAGCACACAGGTGGAGTGGGCAGTGAGTTCAAGCCAGCCTGGGCTGTATGAGATCCTGCCTAAAAACAAAAAGCAACAGTAACAAAAACCTGGAGAAAGGAGTGCCTTAAGGTATTGAGCCACTGCTAAGGTCACCACTAAAAGGAGAAGAGAATTTTTTTTGTGCTGTGTCTAGCTCTGTTAACCATGCCTTTCTATGTGGAGGTGGCGGTGGTCTTTTTGTTGCTTGAAGATGAGCGGGTCCTCCAAGGGGCTGTGTCTTATGTTGCCATCTCCCCTTGTAGCTTGGCTGCGCACCTTCCAGACTGTGCGCCATGGCTCCAAGGCTGTGACCCGCCACTGGCGAGTCATGCACTTCCAGCGGCAGAAGCTGATGGCTATAACTGAGTATATCCCTCCCAAACCTGCCATCAACCCGAGATGCCTGCCACCTCCTCCCAAGCCCCCCAAGGAGGTAAGGCGGCTCAGTGTGTGCTACCTGGTGGTGGGCTCCTGAAGCTGGACTCCAAGCCCTGTGGTTACTCAGATCAACAATTCACATTCCTACTTCGAGCCCAAGGTTCAGAGTGAGAGACAGAGAAAGAGAGAGAGAGTGTGTGTGTGTATTTGTGTGTGTGAATGTATGTACACACTTGCCACTGTTCATGGTGGAGGACAGAGGGCAACTTTCAGGACTCACTTCTCACAACACCTTGTAAAGTCTCTTGTTTCTGCCACACTGTATGACCCACACTGGTGCACAGGTTCTGGTGAGTTCTGTCTTGCTGCAGGAGCTGTGATCGCAGATGTGGAAGCGCACCAGGCTTTCTTACGTGAGTCCAGGGGTGGAAATCAGCTTGTCAGACTCCCACAGCAGGCACTCTGACTCTCAGTCTCATCCACCCTAGATCCTTTATAGTAAAACACACACTTGCTTCTGCACTGATGTCACACACTGCATTTTCTGTAGTTTTTACTTGTCTCCAAAAAAAGCATCTGGAAGCTTCACAAGTTTGTGGGCGGAATTTCACTCCTGCCTTTTTTTTTTTTTTTTTTTTGAGACAGCAAGTCGTAGGACCATGCTTTTGGCTCTTCTCAATTCCTGAGTTCACGTGATCTCACCTTAGCCTCCTGGATGCTGAGATGGCAGGTGTGAGCTACCACACCCTGTTCTTTCCTGTTCTAAATGAGCCGAAGCCACCACGGTTTCCCTGAGGGACTGAGGATAGAGCAGGAAGAAGCTAGATGTGGTGTCACAAGCCTGTAATGTTAGCATTTAGGAGGTGGAAGCTAGAGGATCAGTTGTTCAGGGCCATCCTTGGCTACATAGGGAGTTCAAGGCCAGTTTGCACTATTTGACAAGGTGTTTTGAAGAAAAACCAAACAAGAAACTAAGCAGAGCAGCACACACTCAGAAGGCTGAAGCGAAATCACTTATGAGTTCCAGGCTAGCCTTGTCTACATAATCAGTTCCAGATCATCTAGGACTATGAGGAGACCCTGTCTCAAAAAAAAAAAAAAAAAAAAGACGAGGGCCTGGAGAAATAGCTCAGCAGTTGCTTGTTCTTCTAAAGGACATGGGCTGGATGCTAAACATCCACATGCCAGCTCATAGCTGTCGGTAATGCCCTCTTCTGGCCTTCTAGGTCACTGCATACATGGGGTACGCACATGCATGCCAGCAAATACTCACATATATAAAAATACATTTTTTAAAAAAGAAAATGGAGTCCTTGGCTGGAGAGGTAAAGGCACTTACTGCTAAGCCTGGCTTCTAGGGATCCATCTCATTTCCTCCATGTTTGATGATAAGTACCTACACCCACTGAGCCATCTTCTAGTCCCCATATCACACATTTTAAATTGGTAAAATAATTCACCATTGGCACAGTGTGAGATGATAATTGAAGTAACTTTGTGTGTGTGGTACTGGGCATTGAACCACATACTGGACAAGTGGCCTGGCCAAGTCTATCCCGAGCCTTTAACTTTTTTAAACTCTGTAGTTCAAGCAGGCCTTGAATTTTTGATTTTCCTGCCTCAGTCTCCTGAGTAGCTGGAATTAATTTTACAGGCTTGTATTACTACACCTATAATGAAGTAACTTTTGTTAAATATGGAAACACAGGCTGCCTGGCGAGGTATCGGGAAAACGGCCGGTGCTCTCAGGTTTGCAGACTCTGGTCTGAAACCGGGAGTTGTCTAGGGGAAGTGGAACAGTTAGGGTAGGAGGTGTTCCATGCTGTAGGAATCAGGTCCAGCTTCCCTACCCGGGTGTTCTCCAGTTTGTTACACATCCTGGCATCACTGACCACCCCGGTGCCTGTGTGAGGAAAGGGAGGGTACTAGACCGCCTGCATAGCTCCTCAGCCATCCCTCTTGCTGCAGGAGTCAGGCTTCATCCGGCTCCTGCGTCAGGATATAATAGCAGTTTTTCGGGACAATCGAATGATAGCTGTCTGCCAGAATGTGGCCTTGAGCGCAGAGGACAAGCTCCTCCTGAGGCACCAGCTACGGAAACACAAGATCTTCATAAAAGTCTTCCCCAGCCAGGTAGGGTGGCCCTGGCCTGGGCCTGCCTCCTCTCATGCCTGCTGAATGGGCCTCCCACAGGGTTCTTCCAACTTCTGTCCTGGGCAGCCTAGATAAGGTGCTCTAGAGCCTAAACTGTGGGTGGGCTGGGGAGACCCTTGGGTTACACTTAGCTTGGTGCAGCCTGTGACTAAGGTATGTGGCTTTCCCTTCCTCTTGTCCCCCATTAATCATTCTTTCCTGTGACTGCAGGTCCTAAAGCCTTTTCTAGAAGATTCCAAATACCGAAACCTGCTACCCCTTTTTGTTGGACACAATCTGCTGCTGGTCAGTGAAGAACCCAAGGTCAAGGAAATGGTGCGGATCTTAAAGAGTGTTCCCTTCCTGCCGCTGCTGGGTGAGTGGGCAGCCCTGCCAGCTAGAGCTGGGCTGAAGAAGATTGGGTGGTGCAGAGCCCAGTGCATAAGGCCTGAGCGTGTTTGCTGGGGCCTGTGCCACTCCACACCTGTGCTGTGGTGCTGGAAGTGGCATGTGCATGCTCCCCAATAGGTAAATAAAAATGATAAGAAAGAAGTATCTTAGCTAATAGGGCTGAGATAAAGTGCTCTGACCAGTGTGTGTTGGGGTTCATTCTGTAGAGAAGACTACCTGTGACCCCAGAAAATTCAGACTAGATGGCAGCTCCATTTCTTCACTCCAAGATCTTGTCTTCAGAGAAGCTTATGAGCCACTGATGTTAGGGTGTTTGAGACTGGTGGATGTTCACGCATGTTTTCAAGGAAAGAGGAGAGGGGATGCATTCCCAACTGTGGGCTGAGGCACAAGTGTGACCCTGAATTTAAGACCAAGTTGTGGAGAGAAGGCCCTGGGGGGCAGATTCCTGGGCGCTGATGATGCTTCTCAAGAACAGCATTTGCAGGGAGCCCGCTGACCCTATGCTCTTGCAGGTGGCTGCGTTGACAACACCATCCTCAGCAGGCAGGGACTCGTAGACTATGCCAAGCTGCCCAGCCTGGACCAGCTGCAGGGGGAGCTGGTAGGAGGACTTACTCACCTCACGGCCCAGACCCGCTACCTGCTTCAGCACCAGCCGGTCCAGCTGACTTCCCTATTGGATCAGTATGTGAAACAGCAAAACGAGGAAGATTGTGCTACGTCAGCCAATGGGAAACTACATCCTCCTGACCCTGCTCCAGATTCCTAGCTGGCCTGTTTTACCCAGCTCTGCCCAGAAACACACTCTGTCCCTGTTGTCTGTCTTGTTGTCTGGCAGAGATCTAAAAGAATATGGAGTGGGGAGTGGCCTTGTGTGACTTGGCTCTCATTCACAATGACCTCCTTGGAGACAGGCCTCTTGATGATACAGAGAAATTCCATTCCAGAGTGAGGCTGCCCATTGTCCTCGGTTTCACTGATCACTGTCTTTAGTTGTTCCAGTAGGGACCCGATAGGAACAGTCTCCTTCAGTTCTCCCAGCACAAGGCAGCGAGGGTGGAGACTGTCTTGCCCAGCCTCCTCTCCCACTGTCCTGTGCACTGTGGACCAGTTAGGAAGACTTGTGAATGATACCTGCTGAGTCTTGTTCCAAGCACTGTACCAAACACAGATGCCATCACCTTTAATCCTCACCAGCAGAGAAGTTTGAGTTCTGGATAAGGTCTTGAATTTGGTCCTCAAAGTAGAACTTCTTCATAAAGTTACCCATGAGTGGGTCCTTGTGGGCTCAGACATTGGTGTTCCATCCTTCGGGTGTGCTGGGCTGTGGAAAGAATAGAGAAACTGCTTCGTGATAAAAATAAAATACATTTTATTGACTCTTGAAGAATTATTTTATTATTTGTGTAAAACTGTGCCTACAGGGCTGGAGAGATGGCTCAGTGGTTAAAAGCACTGACTGCTCTTCCAGAGGTCCTGAGTTCAATTCCCAGCAACCAAATGGTGGCTCACAACCATCTGTAATGGGATCTGATGCCCTCTTCTGATGTGTATGAAGACAGCTACAGTGTACTCATATACATAAAATAAATAAATCTTAAAAAAACCCAAAACTGCCTGCGTTTATATCTGTGCACCATGTATGTGCCTGGTGCCACAGAGGTCAAAAGGGCATCGATCTGGAACTAGAGCTCCTGGTGGTGGTGAGCCACCGCGTGGGTGGGAGATTGAACCTGAGTCCTCCGGACGAGCAAGTGTTCACAGCCCAGTCTCCAGCCCTGAACTCTTGATCTTACAAAGTTATTGTCTGGGTTATTTCAAATCCTCTCTAAATTCCCACTTTTCTTCCTTAAAAGCCACCTTCCCTAGTCACCTGTCCATACAGATACTACATCTCGCATACTTTTCCTTCAGAAGATTGGGGGAACAAGAGTTCTCATGTAGTATGGACTCTGGGGGCTGTGGCAGGAGGCCCTCCCTGAGTCTTGGGGAGCAGCACTTCTTGCCTGTGGCCTGCCATTGTCCTTGATCCTGAGTGGATCAGGGTTGAATGTGGAGTGACTCCTTAGCATTCCTTCCCAGACTTGGAGCAGTGCCACAGCGTCTTTAGTCCTGGACAGTTAAAGATCTGCAGCAGCTATCCTCTGGCCTGAGCCAGGACCAACTTCCCACAGCCCCCACCTCTGCAGATGCCCAGGGATACTCAATCATTTAAAAGGCCCTTGAGGCTCTGGATGTCCGAGTAGCTCCTCCTGGTGCTACTTCAAGGCTCTGTCTCCAGAGGCTTGCCTGGTACTGCCCGCTGCATCCCTCCCTCTTGGGAAGCTAAATCCATGCTGAGGTTTTGAAGGGAGCCCAGAGAGCAGGTATTGCTGTGATGTTAAGACGATGATGTCTGAGAAGGCAGAGCAGACAACTGGCCCACCTCGTCTCTGAGGCCACAGGAGAGCCTTCTGTCAAATCCAGATCCTGCTAGTGTTGCCATTTCTTGGGCACCAAACCTGTTAGTCCGTGCTCATCCATTTGGATGATTGTAGGTCTTTCTCATAACGCAGTTCTTAATTGTTTCAGCAACTGAACATAGTAGGGTAAAGGTGTTTGAGGGTCAGAGAAGGGGCCCCAACTTAGCTTTGTTTTATAACTATGGCTGTGACTGCATAGCTGTCCCCACCTATCTGCGTCTCTGTTCCTAGATACTTGCTGTACCCACACTTCCTGATTGCCACAGGGCTGACCTGGTAGGGCATGGCTCTCAATGAGGAGCCTCTGTGGGGCTTCAGCTGTCCCTCTTGCCTGCTGACTGTGCTCCTGGCACAGATTGTCATGTCCCAGAGTATGTGGGGGTGGGGTGGGATGGTGTCTCTGTCCCTTCCCAGTCAACCTGATATCTTTGCTGGTCCAAAATGTGCCATCTATTTCAGGTGTAATTGAGAGGCAGGGTGAATAAGGAAGTGGCCTTGAGTGTTCACTGGGGTCAAGGCCATGTTAGTCGGAATAAATCCTTTACCTCCAATGGCTTGCAGCCAGCAGTTGTTCAGTCCTCTGAAGCATGTGGAACTGTGCCCGGTGGGGGCTGTGCCCCTCATTTCCAAGTCTTTTGGTACCACTCCGTCCTTAGTCCTCCCGAGAGCAGGGGGGCAGAGCTGAGCGGCAGCCCGGAGCTTGGCGGGAGGAGGCAACGGGGGAGGGGCAGGTGGGGAGATCCGGCTGGAGGGGAGGCTCCAACGTCTCCTTCCTTCCTGGTTCCTGCAGTAGCTGCTGCCACTGCTCAGCTCTGTGAAGAGGTAGCCGGTGACTCGGAGACTGTCTCAGAGGCACATCAGCATACGGACCAAGAAGTACTGGCGTCCATGGACCCTGGGGTAAGGGGGCCTTGCTGACACCGCCTGACATTCCTGGGAGGGCTTCCTCTCCCCTGGAGCTGGTGGGTCTACTCCTCTGGTAAAGGCGCTGAGAATGGAGGAGGTTAGGGGGGACACTCACCTGGCTAACTCGACCTCTCCTCTATACTGGTAGACACCTCCCACCTCTGCCGGGGGCCAGCAGCAAATGGCCAGGGTTCTAGTGGCCAGGACAAGGGCATAGAAATACCCCAGCACCGGAAGAGTTTTGAAACTTTAAATGGCTGAATGCAGGAGTTTCCCCTTGGACCAGCTTCTCCTAGCCTGGTCCCTTATGCTGAGACCTCCAGGCCCCACACTTACACTGTCACTTCCCTGCCCCATCTGGGCCTCAACTCCTCAGGTGCTTGCTAGCTGCCTGAAGCTCTGAGCTGCTTCCTCAGACACAGGGCAACATCACTCCTCCAGTCCCTTCCCCCTTCACACACACACACACACACACACACACACACACACACACACACACAC
>JADRCD010221813.1:22060-36732 GCA_019843815.1 Montemys delectorum | reverse complement strand
CAGTTTGGGAGGCAGAGTCAGGCAGATTTCTGAGCTCAAGGCCCACCTGGTCTACAAAGTGAGATCTAGGACAGCCAGGGCTACACAGAGAAACCATGTTTTGAAAAACCAAATCAAACAAAACAAACTAACAAAAAAACCCCCAAAACAACAAATGAACATAAAACAAAATGGGGGGGGGGCAGTATGAAGCAACATGGAGCCTCAGCACTGTGGAGGAGTCCTGGCTGCTAGGAGAGGTTTGGTCTCAGATGCTCATTCTGAATGTGTGCCTCTGTCTCTCACTATCTAGCCAGATGCCAACAGGATATTTCCAAGGGCCTTTCCAGCTCTAGGTTCCACAAATATTGTCATTTGATATCTGCAGGTCCCGAGACACCCAAACAGCCGCTCTGGGGGGGGGGATCAGGTAGGGGTCCTGAGGTGGAGTAGGTAGGACCCACGAGTTGCACCTCATAATACATACAAGCAAGGATTCTGCACACCATGTTTTCATGGAGTGTGGGAGGCCAGGAAGCCACTCCAAGACACAGATGGAAGTCCAGAAGAATCCAGAATCTGTTGCTGAGTGGAATCATACCTACTGCTCTGGACATGGGGTTGGCCAGAGCTCTGGATCAGGGTTGGGCTGCCATGGCCTTGGGAAGCTGTGACTCTTCCATGCCATATAATCACCAAAGGAACTCATCTTGGTGGCTGGTGTGAGAGTTGCTCATGTGCGAGACAAGACAAGGCACATTAGTGGCTTTAGAACTTGCCCAGCTGCTGCTCTGGTGTGTCTGGGACCCATGATAAAGGGCCTAATGTGGGACCTTTAGCTTGTCCTTGTGGGCTTGGAATAAGAATGGCCCCATAGACTCATGTGTTTGAATACTTGGCCCTTAGAGAGCACACTATGAGGAGGTGTGACATTGTCGGAGTAGGTGTGGCCTTGCTGGAGGATGTATGTCACTGTGGGGTGGGCTTTGAGGTCTCAGAAACTCAAGCTCAAGGCTCACTGTCTCTTCTGCTTCCTTAAAATTAAGATGTAGAACTCAACTCCCTCTCCAGCACCGTGTCGTCCCCATGTGCCACCATGTTTCTCTGCATGACAGTAATGGACTAAACCTCTGAACTACAACCCCAATGAAATGTTTTCCTTTGTAAGAGTTGCTGTGGTCATGGTATCTCCTTACAACAGAAACCCGAACTATGACAGGCCTCTTCCTAAAGTGTAGTTGTTTCCCATAGTATGTGCTGGCCTCCTGGGAAGCACAAACGGGTCAGTCTTTGCCTTCCTCAGAGCCTTCTATCTCAGGCCTAGGGTTAGAAGTGGAACTGGACTTGACTCCACTGTCAAGAAAGGCATGTGGCTTAGACATGTGCCTAGGGACTTGATAGGCATCTCTCTGGTTACCATGAGCCCATGATAGAACTCTGACTTGTGGAACCCACACTGGAGCACCCTCCAGGAAAGCCATCTTGTCTGCCTACAGCCATCATGGCATGTCTCCGTGGTTAGCACACTGGATTCCTCTCAAAAACAAGCTGGGTCAGATTGTCCTGGGTTTGGGGCCAGTGCCTGCCCTGCTTCCTTTCATGTCTGATGCTCTGGACTGGGATGCCCTCTTACTTTATGTGGAGTGATGTAGGAGTCGAGGACAAGATGTAACAGCACACGTAAAGGCTCATCAGTAAGAATAGGGAACTGAAGCATGTAAGAAGAGACCATGGATAGAAAAGATGGTGGAGGAGACACTTCAGGGTGAGGAGGAAAGGCCACATCTCCCCAAGAGAGGCCCTGGGGCTTGGGACGTTTGTCCTGAAGAACTAGTTTGTCAGACACCAATGGTATAGATGGTCTAGCCAGAGACCAGGCCTAGGAAGCTGTCTTAGTCAGGGTTTCTATTCCTGCACAAACATCATGACCAAGAAGCAAGTTGGGGAGGAAAGGGTTTATTGAGCTTACACGTCCACATTGCTGTTTATCACCAGAGGAAGTCAGGACTGGAACTCAAGCAGGGCAGGAAGCAGGAGCTGATGCAGAGGCCATGGAGTGATGTTCCTTACTGGCTTGCTTCCCCTGGATTGCTCAGCCTGCTCTCTTATAGAACTCAAGACTTCCAGCCCAGAGATGGCACCACCCACAAGGGGCCCTACCCCCTTGATCACTAATTGAGAAAATGCCCCACAGCTGGGTCTCATGGAGGCACTTCCCCAACTGAAGCTCCCTTCTCTGTGATAACTCCAGCCTGTGTCAAGTTGACACACAAAACTAGCCAGTACAGAAGCACTAGGGGAGGGAGGACTAACAGGGGACCAAGTATCGAATCCTTTCTTTTTCACATATCAAAGAGCAAGGAGGGACTGTGTCTTAGTCAGGACTTCTATTCCTGCACAAACATCATGACCATGAAGCAAGTTGGGGAGGAAAGGGTTTATTCAGCTTATTTCCACATTGCTGTTTATCACTAAAGGAAGTCAGAATTGGAACTCAAGCAGGTCAGGAAGCAGGAGCTGATGCAGAGGCCATGGAGATGTTCCTTGCTGGCTTGCTTTTCCTGGCTTGCTCAGCCCACTCTTATAGAACCCAAGACTTCCAGCCCAGGGATGGCACCACCCACAAGGGGCCCTACTCCCTTGATCACTAATTGAGAAAATGCCCCACAGCTAGATCTCATGGAGGCACTTTCCCAACTGAAGCTCCCTTCTCTGTGATAACTGCAGCCTGTGTCAAGTTGACACACAAAACCAGCCAGTACAGACTGTGTCCTCTTGTGATCATAAAGCCAGACAGTAGCAGAGTCAGGATGAGGACCTAGGATTCCTTATGTCCCACTGAACCATCCCAGCCTGTTCTACTCCCAACCTCTGCCCACTTCTAAAGGCAGAAGAGGGACCCTACCACTCCTGGGTTGCTACATGTACACAATGCAATGCTGTTAGGTTTCCATGGAACGGGCTAGGTGACATCTTGTGGGGAGTGTCAGCACTGATGGGGGAAGGGGGACAGGGCTCCTCATCTCTCTGGACCCCAGTTTTTCAATCTATCAGCTGATCACAATGTGAAGACAGGTGACAACAGCAGATAAATGGTTACGGTCAATGCTCAGACTGTAATACTCTGTTGACATGTTCAGCTGGCTCATCAGTTCACCTAAAGGAGCTCAGCAAACAGTCACAGGTCATCTTTTGTTGAGTGAGTCAGCTTGGTAGAAGCTGAAAAGTTAACGTGCCCTTGAACTCGCCACGCACTCCAACGCCATGTGCAGAGCTGGGCGGAAAAATTCTAAGCCCCTCTTTGAATAAAATATTATCCCTAAGTGGGAACACACTCAGCCATGATCATCTCATGGCAGCTGAGCCCAGGATGTTCCTACAGTTAATTCCTGTAGACTCCCAGCAGAGCCAGGATACAAGACAAGTCCAAGTCAGTGGGCAAAAGAAGCCTTGCAGGGTGCTGGCTGTACATGCACCCATAAGCCTAAGGGTAAGGTAGGGAGGAGTAGGTGTGGCAAAGGAAAGGTGGTGTGGCAGGGCATGGCTCTGGGGGAGAGTTCCCATCAGCTCTGGGGAAGCATGAAAGTTCAAGGCCCTGTTGATTGAAACCAGAGCAGAGGACTGGTGGGATGGATCCATGGTAAAAGGACTTGTCTAACAACCTGAGTCTGACCCCCAAACCCACACAGTGAGAGGAGAAAACCACCTCCCACAGGTTGTCTTCTGACTTTCTTATATGTGTTGTCATGTGTATGCATGTTTCACACACACACACACACAATTCATGCTTGCATGTATACATACATATGAACTTACATACATATGATTAATTTTTTTTAGATTTATTTATTTATTACATGTAAGTACACTGTAGCTATCTTCAGACACCCCAGAAGAGGGGGTCAGATCTCATTATGGATGGTTGTGAGCCACCATGTGGTTGCTGGGATTTGAACTCATGACCTTGAGTAGGGCAGTCGGTGCTCTTAACCACTGAGCTATCTCTCCAGCCCATGATTAATTTTTTTTAAAGTGAGGCAGAAATAGCATAATCTGGGTCAGGGCTCATAAAGGGAACCAAAGACCTCAAACTCACCTTTGTCAACCTCAACTTCTTTTTTTTTTTTTTTATTAGATATTTTCTTTATTTACATGTAAATTTTCCCTTTCCCAGGTTCCCCTCCAAAAAACAAACAACCAAACAAAAACAACAAGAACAAACTCCTTTTGCCTCCCCCCTCCCCACGCCTGCCACCCCACCCTCTCCCACTTATTGGCCCTGGCATTCCCCTACACTGGGGCACAGAACCTTCACAAGGCCGAGGTCCTTTCCTCCTATTGATGATCGAATTTGCGATCCTCTACTATACACATGCTGCCAGGACATTCAGTCCCACCCTGTATAGTCCTTGATTGGTGGTTGGCAACCTCAACTTCTTAATACCCACCCACAAACCCCGTTCTCCCCTCCCACCCCCTTTCCTCCCCTCCCCTCCTGCCCCACCCTACCCATACATCATGAGCTTAGCATCCCAGCAGTGCCAGGAGAGATGGGCTCCTCCTTGCTTCTCCTAGACCTCGGCTGAGCAGCCAGTACCACCACTCCTCCCATCAGCCCTTCATTCCCTCCCTGAACAGAGAACTCACCCACAGTGGCTGCCATGCCTGGAGAGAAGCGGGCCTCACAGAGCCTCCTCAGAAAGGATGTCTTCCCGACAGCAGAGTCACCCACAAACACGATCTTAAAGAGCCGGTCAGGGGTAGAGGGCGCCCTCTCCTCCTATGGATGGAAGACAGTCTGGTCACCTGTTAGGCATGGCCACTAGCTGCTGCTAGGTTGCCTTTTACTATCACTGCAGGGGCCCACTGAGACCCTAGCACCAGGAAGGCCACTTCTGCCCCCAATGAAGCTAGACTGGTCTTAGAGCAGAGGGCACAAGCAAGAGACAATTAGGAGCAATGGCAGCATTTCACATACGCTCATACCTTATGGGGCTCTGGGACAGGCAGGCAGGTCCTAGCTGGTGAAGTGGATGGGCCAGGCATGTGACCAATTACTGGGAGTATGGTATTCCCAGAGCATTATGGTTAAGAATGAGAAGAGCACAGGGGTCCAGAAAGGAGGGGCTAAGGGAGAAGGAAGAATTCTCTATATGGGCAAAGAGGACAAGTGTGCTGGGTTTTTTTCTTCTTGTTATTGTTTTCTTGTTTGGTTTCAGTTTTTTTTTCAGTTGTTTGTCTTTGTTTTGTTTGTTTGTTTTTGTCAACTGGACATAGGATTATATGGGAAGAGGGAATCTCAATTGAGACTATGTCTCCATGAAAATGTCTATAGGACATTTTCTTGTCAATGATTGTTTTGGGAGGGCTCAGTTCACTGTGAATGGTGCCATCCCTAGACAGGGAGTCTTGGGTGGTATAAGAAAGCAGGCTGAGTGAGCCATGGAAAGCTAACCAGGAAGCAGCATTTTCCTATGGCCTCTGTTCCGGTTCCTGCTTTCCGGTTCCTGCCTGGACTTCTTTCCCCCACTTCCCTTCATGACTGTGAGCTGAAACAAACCCTTTCCTTCCCAAGTTGCTTCTGGTCATGGTGTTTATCACAGCCACAGAGCAGCAGCTAGGACCGCAAGGTGGTCTTCCGTAGGGAGAAAAGAGAGACCCAGAAGCCAGCCATAGGATTGCGCCCTCCTGTGTAGCTCCTTTGACTTGAAACATCCCCTCCAGGAGGGAAGAGGGAGCATCTTAAGACTCGGGAAACCACAGAACATCGAACATTCCAAGATTCACAAGGCTTCTTCCAAAGGTTACCTAAACAGAGACAACTGGCCTGGAGGAGGAAATTCTCTGGAGTAGGTACCTGCAAGTTACACAGGGAGCTTTAGGAAATGAGTGTTCTGGAGCTGCCATCACCCATGCTGGGGTAGGCTAGTTGGTGATATAGCTGCCTTTGAGTTATGCACACATGTTCTGGTAAGTAACCCCAGTCTCACTGGATGGAATCATGCCTCTACTCTGAAATAGGTGCCCAGACTACAGTAACTAGTTACTAATGATCATGTGTCACCGGGAGAAGTCACCAACAGGCATATAGCCTCTGGGTGGAATGGAGGCTCTCTTGAGTCTCTACACATGGCCCTGTGACCTCTCTTCAGCTTCAGCTGTGACACAGTCATTTGCCATGAATAGCCAGGTGGTAACTTTTTGACTCTTGTGCTAGTTAGTTTTTGTCCACTTGACACAAGCTAGGTCACTTAGAACCATTGAGGAACGGCCTCTATCAGATTGGCCTGCAGGCAAGTTCTTGATTAATGATTAATATGAGAGGGCCCAGTCCACTGTGGACAGTATCATCCCTGGACAGGTGGTCCTAGGTTGTATAAAGAAAAGCAAACTAGGCAAGTCATGGAGAGAATACCAGTGAGCAGCATCCTTTCATGGTGTCTGCTTCAGTTCCTGCCTCCAGGTTCCTGCCTTGACTTCCTGTCCTGACTTCCTTCACTGATAGATGGGAATGTGAGGTGACTTGGAATTTGTAAGATAAAATAAACCCTTTCTTCACCTCAATTGTTTTTGGTCAGTGTTTTTTTATCATAGCAACAGAGAATCCAAACGAGGACACCCACTCAGGCAGGTAGGAAACCTCCAGAGGCAAACACACATTGTTCTGCTCCTTGAGCCCCAGAGAATAAAGCAGAACTGGCCTGCCATCATCCTGGGACTGTGAGCCCTAGACCACTGGACTTTTTCAAGGGCACAAATTTAGCAGGAAATTGTGTGAGGGACATCTCTCACAGAGAGCTATTTCTTCCGGAGCGCTGTCTGATCACATCCTCACCTTCAAGCTCAGCTCAGCACTACTGATCAAAGGTACTACTATTTGGAGTAGATTTAAAAGTGGATTTGAGGGAATTAGCTTCTCCAGTAGAGCAAATGCTATAAGGGAGCACAGCTGATATTAGCAATACTGAGTTTCTGAACAAAGCCACTAAACAGACTTTGGGGGTGAGATGCAGTACTTAGGAGAGAATTTAAGGTCAACAATGAGCTTTTAAGATAAACTAAAACAGTGCCCTCTGTCCTTTTTTCTTTATCCCTTGAATACACAGGGCCCTAGCTTCTGCATGACTCTTGTCCAGTGCCTCCAACTGTCGTTTGTTTAAATGTGGAAGAGCAGACGTAGTAAGAGGTGGGAATGTGAGACCGAAGGTGCAAGTGGTAGAGATGGAGTATGGCTCTGATTGCACAGTGTTGCTGGTCTTTTGGCCCCAAGGCTACCTTGTCCCTTCCCTGGGAAGTACCCAGCTTTTCAGGCTCAAGCTTATAATGTCACGAATGGCCCAGCTGGAGGAAGCCTAACCTATAAGAGCAGGGAGGCCCCTCTGCCTGCTTTCCTTTCTTGAGGACAGTCATGTATTAGGTGACAGACAGATGGGTTGCAGGGACATTAGGGGATATAGGGTCTATGTCGTCATTTCTCTTACCCTCCTACATGCTTAAAAAGCAGGGGCTAGGGTGTATCTAAGTCATAGAAGGTTTGCGTCCCATGTACAAGGCTGAATGTCTGTCCCTAGCACTACAAAGTGGACAAACAAATAAACAAGCAACAACAACACCCAGAACCCAAATCAGAAAACAAAACCTCCAAACAAAAAGTGATATATTCTGGCCTGGCAAGATGGAGCAGTGATTAAGGCGCCTACTACCAAGGCTGACAACTCACATTCTATCTCCAGACCTCGCTCAATGGAAAAGGGGAACTAACTCTTGCAAGTTGTCCTTTGACCTCTGCATGTGTATTGTGGCATGCGTGTGTCTACACACATGAACAAATAAAATAAATATTAAAAAAATTAAAGTGATATATTTTAATTTTTAAACTTGAGAAATATGCAGTTGTAGGGGAAAAAAGCAAAATTTTTCTATAGTCTGAGATAGTCACTATTCACATTTTATGCATTTTTCAGTCTTTATGGCTATATGAGAAAATATTTAAGTGGATTTGAGAATTACACACACACATAATTTTATCCTATTTATCATAATTGTTCAATAACAATACAAATCCCCGAGTCACTAAAGATTTTTTTGGAATCATGATTTTTTAAAGCAGGTATGTAATATTCTACTAAATTATTATAATATAGTTTATGTCCCTATGGTGACCTTTGAAAAAATGTTCTTCTCTTCTAAACAGCACTTACAGCCTTCACTTTTCACTGGCAGTAGAAGTGTGGGTTCAAAGGTCATGGCATTTGATTCTTATTTCCAGATACTCTCCAGAAGAACGATACTGCCTATGCCTTACCGCCTCATGGAGGTCTCCCACAACTGATCCTCTTTATTCTCTCTGCTGTTGCATCAAAATGGCGGCAGAGCCTTGTGAGGAAATATAGGGGGCAGTGGGGTGCTCTGTCAAAGAAGAGCAATTACAGAATGCACAGCTTTTGAGGTATGCGCTAGATACTCTTATGCTAAGGGCCCAGCAGAGAGGCAGGCTGTCCCAGCTTCTCCCCTCTGGGCTCCCACTTTTCCTGCTGGCAGCGGGGAAACCATGTCTGACAGGTTCACAACGAAGACATGCCTCGGCACACAGGAGCCACAACAGTGTCCTTCTCTAAGCCCGACTCTACGGACTTCTTGATCATATGTTACGATACTGGGTGACATGTTGGAATCACTTTGATACTGAGCCATCTATGCCTACTGAAAGTGAGTGTAGGCCTGTGTCTTGAAGGGATTTGGAAAGGGGAGGCCCAAGGGAGATGCCCCTTGCATACTGCCATGGATTTTCTAGAGCCATTTTGGAAGACCCGGGCAGAGGCCAAGGGCTGAATGGCCTATTTCAAAGTTAAAGTCACAAACCAGCAGAGGAACATAATTCCCATAAGGCAAAAAGAGGTATCACCCTTTGGGGGAGTATTTGGTAATAGGAATCATGACCTTTGACCTGCTGTCCTTATAAAAGTCAGAGGAAAATCTGACCGAGGAGAGGTATGGGACAGAAACATCTTGGAGGGAAGAGGACACAGAACACTGGAGAGTGACAGAGGCTTAAATGACTGAGATCAAGGAGATGATGACAGGCACTCTAGACAGAGCCGTACCAAATGACCACTTGTAATGGATCTTAGCAGACACTGTATCCAGTAGGTGCTCAATAAATGCTTCAAGTTAGAAGACATAGTATGCAATATAGGGGAACGGGAATTAACAAGGAGGACTTACTGGCACTTACGAGTCTCCACGATGCTCAGCCTAAAAGGTGTAAGGAAGGGAAGGTGACCTTTGGGACACAGAACAGGGTGAATCCCCAAGCCAACTGCAGCTGGCCTTCTGTCTGTCCTTTGGGGCTCCTGGGCTCAAAGTCAAGGGGCAGATCTCAGCCTGGACTTTACCTTGTAGAGGGTCTCTTTTCCAACAGGCTGCCCTCGGGGAGAGGTAGGGATGAGATCCAAGACTGGAACTGCCACGCTTTGCTCTTCTGTTCCCTGGTCAGAGACCTCCTCCTCTTCTGGGCATCTGCTCAGTGGCTTGTCAAAGCCTCCTTCCAGGAGCTGAGGCAGGGGATCTTCCTCAATGGAGATGATTCTTCGGAGTGCCTGGCGACGTGGAACCCCAGTCCCTGGCTCCCCAGTTCCCAGTTCCTCCTCTGCCTGAAGATAGGCACTCAGGCCCACAGAGCTTCTCCTTCTCAGGGTGCCAAATACGTCTTCCTCCTCCTCTGACTGGCTATCAGGATAGGGGTGGGGAGGAAGATGGGTGGGAGGAAATGAAGAAATATCAATACAGAAGTGGAGGGATACTCGCCTGCAGGCAGCACTGGAGAAAGCTCCAGGGAAGAAGAGGAGACAACAGACCCATCATTCAGCTCATGGTTTTGACAGCCTAATAAGGGCTGCCTGCTGCTGTGGCTGCCATTGCCACCACCATGGCCAGTGATGGAGATGGATCATTACCAGGTATCAACTAAAAGTAAAGGCCCTGTTCTCGTGTGGTGCAGGACCTAGAGGAGGGCCAAAGCAACAAACAACACAAATATACTCTTGTGAATCAGATTAGTCAATGAAGAAGAAGGTAGTGAAGAAGGGATCTCACAAGGTTAGAGATATTACAAGGACTCTGGACAGACACTCAGGTGTTTGGGCTCTGCTCCCATCAAATGCCCTCATTCACTGAATATCAATTCTAGAATCTCATGTTGCTCTCCACAAAACATGGTCCATTTGCCTAGCCTATTCATATATGAGAAAACTCATAAGAAACATAGCATACATACACACACACAGACACACACACACACACACACACACACACACACACGGCATTCTCGCACACAACACACCTGCACAGTGCACACTCATTTAACACTCGTCCACACAACACCTCTCAGTAGTGTTGGGGTATAGTTGCTATGAGAGATCTCCTCCCATCCATGACAGATGTCCCTCAACTCAGAGACAGATCATTATGAATAGGCTTGGGTCCGAAGACACATCTACCACCACCCTGATCCTTCCTCTCCCTCTCTGTGCTCCTAAAATAGAGGGAGGAGCAGGTGGCTTCAAAGACTTGCTTCTGGAAGCATTTGGATGCTTTGACCAAGGAGGCCAGTAGGAGGTGGAAGGAACTCGGCAGTTGGGACATAGGGAGAAGCACAGGCTATATTTTCCAAGGGTTTGGAAAGCAAAGTCCGCACGGAGCTCCAGAACCAGGGGATTCCTCCTCTCTCTGCTCAGCTTGAACAGTTCAAGCTGAGAGCATTTCAAACGAGGCAGGTATGGCCTTATGAACGAACACACAGACTCACGGGCACACTTACTCGCATGCACACGGAAAGAAATGCAGACGAGCCTGCGTGATGACAAGGTCAAAGGGAAAAGGACTCGAATCAAGGAAGACAGAACAGTGTGCATATGAGAAGCACATTAGCCTTGCCCCGGGCTGCTAGTATTTGTTATTCCTCAGAGCAATAATAGGAAGGTGTATATAATAACAGGGTTTACCAGAGTGAGCCTATCACTACTTAAGCTAGCTGTGATTCTGAAGGACAAATTAAGACAGTGTTTATTTTCAACAGCAGTGAATCAGTTTGGATAGAGAGAAGTAGATTTATAGTAATTCAAGTACTTTTCCCTTTACTTAGGAAACAGGTTAGATAAAAGCCAACTAACTGGCTTCTTCCCATCACCCTACCTACATATGCTACCAAGCCCATTGCCTGACTGTATCCCTGTACATTTTTAGATGATTTTATATGTAACATGAACATGTACACACACACACACACACACACACACACACACACACACACACACACTACATGTTTTCTCAAAGTTTTTTCCAACTAGAAAAAGAAACAACCATTTAAAGTGTGCCCTAAAATGAAATGCTTCTTGGAAAACAGCGTTTTATTTGGGAACATCTGAAGCACTGTTGACACTCCGTAATGGCTTCAGCTTAGCATGTCTAAGCTCATTTTTTGTTTTGCCACCAAACACTTCCTGCCAGCAGTAGAGAGAGTAGCTGCTTTTGCCAAAATCGATATTGGAATTCAGAGCGCACACTTTGATGCTTAGTGGATTATTTTCTATTTCTGCTGTTTGGCTGTGAGCTCATGAGAGAGAGAGAGAGAGAGAGAGAGAGAGAGAGAGAGAGAGAGAGAGAGAGAGAGAGAGGCCTATTTTGCAAACCTCTGCTCCAGTGACTGGCACTGTCGCTCACAAACAGTGGCCACTCAATACTTATCCATTAGATGTGCACTTGCTGGTGGACAGGCATAGAGGGAATGTCACAAAACCTGAAAGAATTTTCAGGGGCAGAGTAGGTGATCCATAAACAACTGTCGAATCAATCCAACTAGAAATACACTCAGTTCTGAGAAACCAACAGGCTATCAAATACTAGTGTAGAAATCTGGCTTCCAGATTGTATCTCATTACTGAGCTACTGAGCTTTAACTCAGGGTGATCTGACCCAGGGGCTTCCCTGATCAGCCCATTTACATCCCGGAGTCATTTTTCCTTTGCGTATATTTTAAGTTCATGTTTGTACGTCTCAGTGAGTGAGTTTACACATCTTCTCCCCCAATCTCGATGCCTGAGAGTTTAGCTGACTTGACCTCTGTGTGCCCATCCATGTGGACAAAGGGGTGTGTATGACTTGTCTGTCTGAATGAGCAGCAAGCCAACACTTTCCATGCTCAAACTCAATTCCCGAGCCCTCCAGCAGCAACAAAATATGTTGTCTTCGAGTTAAATATGAATCATTGGAATGATCTGTCAATCACAAGCCCTAATTTTGTCTCTAAGGGGGTTTCAGCTAATACTGATTCTATATGACATTTTAATTCAGCTCACAGTCAGTATAATTATACTCCGGAAAATCCAAGTGGATCCAAGGAATGGAGCACTGCCCCCTCCCCCACCTCCCCCTCGCCCCTCCATCGCTCTCTCCCTGATCATCTGCTCCTCTTCCTCCTCACCTTCCTCCTCTTCCTCCCCATCCTTCTGAGTCAGTCTGCAGTACCCTTAGGCCCCTCTCTGCAGGCCCACAGAAGAGCAGGGTAGCCTCAGAGACAGCATCTGCCCTACAGGTTTGCTCTGCCTCCCTCCAGCTTGGATGTCACCACAGAGAGGGCCATGCCCTCCAAGAAGTAAGGCAAGTGAGAGACTGACCGCAGGCCTCCCTAGTAGGGCCGCACCTCAAAAGAGCAGTAAATGTGGGCTCAGAGGCAGCCCCCCAAGTGGTGAGATGAAGGAAAGGAGAGAGGAGGGGTGGAGGGTGGTGACTTACCTCCTAAGAAGTCCCCTGCCATCCATGTATTTGCCAATCACAGAGCCAGATCTTTGCTTCCTGCCTGCCTTGGAAGCAGCTGTGTTTGTCTTGGCTGCCTTATCTTTCTGCAGAAACACAAAATGCCCCGAGATCCATTCCTGTGCAATGGTCTCGACTTCTGCTTGAGTAGAAGTGAGGGGAGGCTCTAGATGGGACTCTAAATGAGAGAAGCAGGCTGGGATTTCCTGTTTCGTCACCCACTCTCCAGTTTTTCCACCCCTCGTCCCCTCCAAGTAGGACTCTCGTCCCCTCCAATTAGGACTCCTTCATTTCCTTCCCAGAAATCCCCTCAGAGGAGGGAATACAGAGCGGAGACCCAAGGGTTTCTTGTGCCAGTTTTCACAGGAGCTGGTCATTTGCAAGTGATCAGAAGAGAAATCAAAGATATGTACTTCCTGGGGAAATATCCTTGTATTTTAGATCATACTCTTCCTTGTGACTCCAATCTCCCTTTCGCACCAAAGCCCGTGAGGTGTTGAGCTAGGGACCCCTCCACCCCCCAGAGGAGCAGTTATTCCAGAGCTCTGTCCACCACTCCCTCACTAGTCCCAAACCTCTGCAGTCCCCTGTGGAAGCAGGCTGGGTGTGGATGAACCTGATCAAATATCTATAACTCAGAACTGGAGGGGAGCAGGGCTCAGAATCCCATTTGCCAAGACTCTGGGACATAGCTCTTCCAGGAGACATTGGGAATCAAATCACAAGAAGAGTGCTGCTTGAGTCAGCCACTCCATGCTTCCCCATCAATGAGGCCCTATCCCCCTTTCTTCGATTCCCTTCTGGTGTTCTTCCCTTGACCACACTTCTTTCAAAGCAAAATGAGTTTGGCAGTGAAGAGATTATGATGGTATTTGGTTGGAAATTTAAAAAGAATATCAGTATTTCTTCTAAAACAATTAGAATCATTATCATTACCAGACAAGCATGTGCAAGTTTAAGTCTTGTTCTGATAGGTACACACAGACGGGCAGCTGAGATGCCTGCCAAAGACACAGTGGTGTAACAAGGACCCTTGAGATGGCAGGATAAGTCGGGGCGGGGGGGAGCCTAACTCAGGGCACAACAACTCTCTGAGGCTGACCGCATTTACATTACTGCCCAGGCAAAGCTGCAGCACACACCACCTTCTCTCCTAGATTTTTTGTTTTGGTATACACACGCACACGCACACGCACACACACACACACACACACACACACACACACACTTTTTTTTTTCTTTTCTCAAAAATCCTTACAACCTGGGAGAAAGAGGACAGGGATTGCCTTCCTCGTGGGAGAGTCGGGATCATGGTGAAGGTAACCAATGCCTTCTCCAAGGACATGCTAGTTCACAGCGTGGTAATCTTACAACCAGGAAATCACACTGAGCCGTCCTGCCCCTTCAGAGAATCCAGTGTCTCCCTTCTAAAAGAGGAAATGAAGGAGGCCATGCAGAGGTCTCGAGCAAGTATCTTCCATGTGCCTCGCTGCGAAGACCTGTGACTGTCATATTGCTTGGGAAACTATGGAGCACTGTGCTCAGGTACGGGAGGGAGGCTACGTATAGAGCAGAGATAAAGCTGTATGTAAAACCAACTGTGTAAATAGCCCTGTGTGCACTGTAAATTTGCTTGCTGACAGCATACAGTTTGAGAATTTCATGGAGAGATAAAAATTTAAATGAAAGAGCAAACTGAGCGTTTGACCTCAGGTGATAATGACATTTGAACTGCACCGCTTCCTGGGGGAACCGTCACTCCTACATCTGAGATATCTGTGGCTCTCCCAAGCATTTGAGTCTGACTGTGCCAAGAGGAAGGCATCTCCCTTCACACACACACACACACACACACACACACACACACACACACACACACA
>JADRCD010221813.1:2794-22050 GCA_019843815.1 Montemys delectorum | reverse complement strand
ACACACACACACACACACACACACACACACACACACACACACACACAAAGTGCGTGTGGCTACCTTTTTATTGCTTGCAAAGTATCTTCCACCTTCACCCTGCCCACACCAACAGGACCCGACACGTCACAAGTATCAGGACAATCTTGATCAGTCCTGGCATGGATCAGATGACCCCTGGGCCTTGTCTCCCTCTGCCCCAAGTCCCAAGAGAGCACTGGCCAATTACCTGGAAAGTTATGTCCCGCTCATCCCGGAGGTGTTTGTTCCTTTCCCTGTGAAGAGCAAGGGAAAGTTATTTAAACATGGACTGTGCTGTTGACTGATCAAGGGCTCGCCCATAAGTCAGCCAGATGGGTGCAGGAGAAAGCATGGTATGGAAGGCCCAGAGATGTGGCTATGGACAGAGGAAAGCTCATGTGTAAATCAGCTCTGGGGCAGGGGGATAGGACTGAGTAGTCTTGTGACACACACTGTCCCTTGAGGAACACTCAGCCTCCATCGCTTGGTGCAGGATGACATGTAACCCTGTGACTTGTTAGTGGGCTCCCTCTCTGCATTTGTTCATAGATCTCCTGAAATAGGAGTGGCTTGCCAAACTTTGTTCTGCATCCAGGACACAGGAGTAAGCAACCACAAAGTTGTGGACTCTGGCAGCTTGCGTAAGGTTGGGGTGAGGACTACTGAGAAACTAAATCGGTGGGGGCATGGGAAAAGGAGAATCAGAGAGTGTCAGGCATTTCAACCTGAATGGTCGGGGAAGCTCTGGCTGGTGAGGCAGTGTCTCTTGAGGGAGGGAAGAGGAGCTGGGCAGGTGTCTGGGGAAAGAGGACTGAGCAGGACAAAGGTTTGGTTGCATTGCAAGTAGTGGGTGGATCAAGACTTGACTATTCACAGTCTCCTGGACCACAGGAAGAGCTTTGATTTTCACCCCAAATGAGACATGAAACCATGGGTTGGTGATGGGATGGGGTGGGATGTGTGGCCAATGGTGTCATGGTCTGATTCTAGCACTGAGAAGATCCCATTGGAAGTCACACTAAGCACAGACTGTCAGCAACAAAGGTGCAACCCTGAGAATGAACTGATATTTCTAAAGAAGTAGAAGCCATTGGTGACATAGGAAGGACAGTTTGGGTGGAACTGTGGACAGGGAAAAAGCCAGCCTAGAACCTAGAGAATGGAAAGCTAACAGATCAAAAAAGGAGGGATCCTTTTGAGAACTCCAGTTGGGAACAGGGCTGATGTGCATGGGGATAGCCTTTGCTAGGAGCACTGGGACCTCACACCACATCCATGGAGTTAGAGACATGGGTGCTGGCAACATGGACCAAGCGTTGAGGGCTCATTCTGGTTCTTTCTGAAGCAGGAGCCCAAGTGGCAAGGTGGAAAGCAGGGGTTCAGGGAGGTTGAGTGAGAGTTCAGAGTGACTGAGGGTGCAGGGTGTTTGTGGGACACAAATGGCTGGAAGGTTCTTCTCTGAATTCAAGAGGGTCGGCCCCCTCCGTCATCTCAGCTCTGTGATTTTTGCCTCAGTTTGTGCTGGTGGCCTGGAACCAGTCCATACTGCTGAAGAGGGAGGGCAGGCTCAGCGGCAGTCAGAGACTAATTATCATCACGCAGTGATCATCTGCTGGGTGTGACGGTGCCTTACTGTTTTCAGTGACACCCAGGCCTTGGGACATGTCTGGGGAAGAGATACAGAAGGAAAACCCTGACAATGACAGAGGAGTGAGGTTCTCACACCTGAAAGACCCTTATGCCGGCTAAGCAGCAAGCTGCCAACCCAAGTGCAGACGCAGAAGGCCCTTGAGCTCCCCACTCTGTGGCAAAGTATACTGGGTTGTTTTCTGTTTCATTTGTACTTTCAGTGCAGGATGTGAGCAGAGGTTAGGGAAATCCTCAAGTCTCCCACTCCAGCCATGGTCCCCATGTTACCAATACCCTACATTCCAATGCCCCCCTCGCCCCTCCCCCACCTTCCCAAGCCCTCTCCCCTGGATTCTTGGTGATTTCACTGATGAGGAAATCTGCCATACCCCCTAGCTCATTTCTGCTGATTGTAATAACCACATGACAGACAGCACAAGGAGGTCGCGAGAATGTTAGTCTGAACTTCACAAGTGCTGCCCTGTCAGAGCTTTAAAGGCAATGAACATTGTACAGAATGTCATGTCCACTCTGTCCTACTCATTCTCTTTGGGGCTAGTCCTCCTTTATTCTTTCTAACTGCAATAGAATGAAGAAAAACAAGTTAATAAACAAAAACAAAAACAAAAACAAACAAACAAAACATAAAAAAGGTGACCTTCTGTACCTTGTTCTCTTCCTAAAACCTCCTAAGTCTCCAGTTGGGTAGAACGTGGCCACTTAGGAACTCTTCCATCTCCTGACCCGATTCAAAGCCTAAAATGTGCTTTAAAAATGAGGACCCAAAACCTTCTGCCATCACTGACCCCTCGTGAGGCCATCAGCAGGCGGTAGGTACAGCCTATGGAAACCCTTCCCTCTTCAGCATTTGCTTTTCTTGGGACATTCCAGGCCAGTAAGCTTTGAATTAATTTCAATGGGATTTAGACACTAGGGAAACTCCTCTTTTAGCCCTATGTGTGATTGATTTGCTTATTCCATGGCTGAGGTAAGAGTCGGCTAGACACATGGACTTCAGATTGGTATTAAACTTCATTTGTCTAATAACAACATGCTCTGGTTGATACCAGAATTCACCACTGCCCAACAGGCTCAATGCTTTTGTTGAAGGTGAGACTGTAGACTTGCCACAGGGTTGCTGCCCATTCAGACCTACTCCCTCCCAAGCCAGGATCATGAACTGTCTCACAAAGACACCAAGGGTGAGGCAGAGCCTGCTGCAAAGACGAATGAACTGCAGAGGAAGGAGGGAATGAGAGTAAATGTGACTGCGCATTTTCCAGTGGGTAGTGCTCAGCAGTCCAAACCATACACTGGTGACTGGGGGAAGTGTGGGATTTCCTGGCAGTGGACCCACCTTAGGAAATCCAGCTGTTTCAGGAGGCCAGACTTCTCCCGCTGCAGACTCTCAGTCACTCGGTACACCTCCCTGAGGAGACAGACACAGTCAGGTGAGTGGTGGCCATGGGGAAGCGAGGGGAAGGCTAGCCTACTGTTATACAAGAAGACAGCAGCATGAAGAGAGGGGAGGAAGGAGAAAATGAAGGAAGAAAGAGATGGAGGGGGGAGAGAGAGAAGGGGGATGGAAAGAATAAAACAGAAGCAAGCATCACTAGAGACTTAAGTTCCCAACTGTGCCTCATCTTTGCCTGTGTTCTAAACCTTGGCATGGAATCTAGGTGGCTCTTCAGTCTCACCGCCAAAGCCCCAGAATTCCTAGGTCCACAGTAGTGTGGCTCTGCGGTAGAGAGCACCCAAAAGCCTGGTAAACTTGTCACTTTGCTCACTGGGCTGTGGTCACTGGGCTGGGAGGAGAGTCACTCCTCTGCCACCTCCTAATGTCATTACTGAGCATCTGACAACAGCATCAGGCTGGGGACCCTCCTACCAAGGGCCTGATAGCTCCATTCCTCAAGCATTGTCTGTGCCCTTCCTTTCTTCTTGTTCTTCACAGAATAATTACAAAGTCACTCGACGACCATAACAGACTGAATCAAGTTCTAAGTTCACCTCAGACAATCCTAATTAAGCAACACAACTCTGCTGGATCCTGCAGAGAAGTGAATTCCTCACATTTTATTACCAATTATATTTAATTTCAACTTAAGGGAAAACAGTGTATTTCCCATTATACAAACTGGGTCCCGGAGCCCCCGTCTAAGACTCTGCTCTGATTAGCACAACATACACAGCCCTGCCTGCTCCTGTCTGGGTCCTGGCTGATGAAGAGTCCTGTGTGTCCTGCTGGGTGGCTGTCCTGCCCAGCTCCTACCCCTCCCTAGGAACCACAGAAAAGCTGGCCCCTGCTGAGAAAAGGCATCACTGCAGAGCCGAGATCTGTGGCTTCTTTATTTGACTGAGAAAGCAGTTCATAAGTCTCATGTTACTCGGGTTTTCTCTGCCTCTGTCAACAGCACCAGCACACACACACACACACACACACACACACACACACACACACACAAATGCACATGCACAAACACAAGGCCTACTTATGCAAATATATGCTCAACTCTCTGTCAAGTGAACACATATCTATGGTGACCTCTATAGACATATGCACGTGTGTAGATAGACTCAGCTATAGTTTTTGTGTGTTAACCAAAGCAAATCTTTAAACAGTGGCTTTTGGGTGTGTGATTGTCTAACCTTTTAAGTCTCTCTGAACAAAAGATCACCTCTCCCTGGATGTGAGCAGCCTGGGAGGGAAGGAGCCAGCTGATTTTGTTATAGTTCCTGGTAGGAAGTTTGTAGTTTCCCCCTGGGAGCTGCTGCTGCTGGCTTTGTTTTAAGAAAAGAGATGAACATTCTACAAAATATGTTGTTAAGGGAAACAGGCCAAATAAACCTGAATGCTTGGCTGGCTGCCATCCTCTAAAGGAAAGTGTGTGTGTGTGTGTGTGTGTGTGTGTGTATGTGTGTGTGTATATGTATGTGTATGTGTGTGTATGTGTGTGTGTCTATGTGTGTGTGTGTGTGCGCGGATCTGTATGTGTGTGTGCATGTTGTATGTGTGAGTGTATCTGTATGTGTGTGTATACTCTGTATGTGTGTGTTTGGGTGTGCCAATGCATGCTTACGTGTATTTATGTGTGTACATGTGTATATGTATATTTGCTTATGTATGTGCACATGTATATGTATGTGAATGCATGTTTTGTGTGCACTTGTATATAGGGATGTATTTGCACATGCATAACAGGCTCTGGAATGATCCACAGGAGATAGGGTCACAGGAGGAGACAGGCCTCTCATGAGGAGTCATTCTTTTGTATCTTGTCTTAAACTCTATCTTCAAAATAAAAGTTAATTAAAAATCAGCTCTGAAGCTCAGCCTCTCGACTGGCCTTCATTTCTGTGTTATCTCACTGCCTAAGAGGGATTTTTTTTTTTAAATCTCATGCCAAAATCTAGCTTTTCTACCTTCAATGTCCTCAGAGAATGGGAAAATTAATTTTGCCCGTTTGGAATTCTTGCTGATAAATGATTGAGTCTGTTTACTTCCTGTCTCCTCCCCACTCCTGCCCCAGCAGCTCTGAGGCAATATTACACCACGAGGTATGCAGGAACACTGACAGAAAGAGGTCTAGGCCCTGGCCTGGCCTGGCCTGATCTTAGCTGGTATGTGGCTTCTCTGAGCTCCTGACTTTCCTTCGTAGAAAGTGCAGAAGCTTTATGGTGCTGTTAGTGGTATTGGTCTGAGACTCCATCCTCCAGAAAATAAATCAGGACCCTTGCTGTCCCCTCCCCTGGCTTCCCTGGCTTGAAAGAGCACTCTTGGACCCATCAAACACAACATTCTCCAAATTCCTAAACATGTGCGTCCTGTCTCTCATTCCATTCTCACTCTCTTGCCTCCGTCTTTTCAGAGACTGCATCTCTGGCTCGTTAATTAAGATAAGACTTGAGAAGGTTTCCGAGTGCCTGTGCTGAGCTGCAATGCTTGGTGCAAGTGTTTGCTCCCCTTCGATGTCTTCAAGTGTGTGCCTTCAGAGGTTTGCAGTGTTGAAAGCCTGGTTGGATTTGAAGTGCCTGAATCCTCTGCCATAAAGCTAGGTGCCTATGCCTTGGTGTTCTACTCTCAGAGCTGGAGGAGGGACTCAGCCTGCTTAGGATGAAATGCACGGGTCCACTGATTAGCCATCCAAAGCCTTGGCAGGTGGGCTAGGCTTCATTCTAATTTTTTTTTTTCTAGACAGGGTTTCTCTGTATAGCCGTGGCTGTCCTGGAACTCACTCTGTAGACCAGGCTGGCCTTGAACTCAGAAATCCGCTTGCCTCTGCCTCCCAAGTGCTGGGATTAAAGGTGTGCGCCATCACCGTCTTGCTCGTTCTAAGTCTTAAGAGTCATTTATTTCTCTTACAATGGGAGATATCTTACAAGGGTGACACTCCCAGGCCAAACACATATACTCATCTTATCCAGGCAGTCCATCTCAAAAAGGCTCTGACTCCACAGGGGAGCAGAATGGGACTGGGGGAGGGGGCGTTTTGGATGTATCCCTCATACTAGAATCTTGCCAGCATGCAGATAAAGTGAGGACTTTTATTCTCAACAAAGATACTTAGGATGTGCAAAGCCTTTACTGCTGGTCAGCCCTACTATCCCATGCCCTGAAGTCTGACTGTTGGTACATTTTGTGTCTTTCAAACACACCTCTGGTAGGATGGATACGTATTCATGGATGAAGAAGTGAAGAGTGAGGGAAGTGGATTCTGGTCCGGCCCACGAAAAGGTGATGATTGGCAGGTTCCTTCCTCTCTGGGTGTTGTTAGAGTATATGTAGCATTTACCTTCTGGGAGTTTACTTGTCTTGCCCATCAATCAGACTGACACTACAGCAGCCACACAAGAACATGGTGTGGTCAAATGAGATGAGCAAGCGAAGTGTGTTGAAGACCCAAGGTACCCAGCATTGAATACTTTGCAATGGCTGTTTGTCAGATAAGGACATCAGTGAGTATGTAGATGAGTGAACACCCAAATAAATGAGTCCCTTTGCCTCATCTCAGAACCCTTTGTCCCCAAAGGTGAAGGGCTGCTCTGTCATCACCTCTGTCAGCTGCAGGTGAAGCCCTCCTCTCGCTTTGCTCTTAGGACCCACACAATGGTTGGCCACTAAGAGCAGAGAGCAGGAGGCCAAGTTTTGAGAAATGTGAGATTCCCTTGTGGGCTCAGACAGTCCTCTTTGAGGAACACTGCTAGGTAAAAAAAAAAATGGCTAGGAATGAAGTCATGATTCCAAGCCCTATCCCACACCCGTCACCTCACGAGCTTATCCCAGAAGCCTCTCCACTGTCATTTACCTGAGGCCCCTGGCCTCTAGCCCTCCGCAGGTACAGAGGGCCCTCTGCTCTTTCAGTCTTTGTCCAGTCTGCTTCCTTATGTGTGGGTAGAACAGCAGATCTGTCTAACAGGGGACCAGCGCTGTGACAGCTAAGCCTGGTTACCCAGGAAGAAGGAATTTTAGTTGAAGACTTGCCTCCCAAAGATTGGCCTATGGGCATGTCTGTGAGTCATTTTCCTGATTCCTGATGGATGTATGAGGGCCCAGCCCACGGTAGGCAGGATCACCCGTAGGCAGATGGGCCTGGGTTCTTTAAGAAACAAAGTTGAGCACAAGCTGTAAGAGCCAGGAAACAAGTCTCCTGTGGTCTCTGCTTTAGTTCCTGCCTTCAGACTTTCTGCACTGACCTCCTGCCTTGGCTTCCCCTGATGATAGATTGAAACCTATAAGCCAAAGAAAGCTCTTCCACTCACAGGTTGGTTTTGGTTAGTGTTTTAGTACAGCGACACAAAGCAACTGGGTCAAAGGCTCCTTCTTGCGAACCTTCTGCTATGCCTAACACAGCCCTGCTTTGCTTAGTAGCTGCAGAGGGTCACGTCTCTAGGAGCGACAGGAGTGCGTGCATGTGTCCATATGAGTGTGCGTGTGAGTGTGAGTGTGCGTGTGCGTGCGTGCATGCGTGTGTGTGTGTGTGTGTGTGTGTGTGTGTGTGTGTGTGTGTGTGGTTATGCCTATCACCCCAGAGGTCAAGGCCGAGGTGGGCTACATAGTGAAACTGTTGAAGAAGGGAAGGAAAGAGGAGAAAGAGGGAGAGAGGGCAACCTCAGGAGGTAAGGATCCCAACTCTCCAGCTCGAACACAGGCCAGGAAGCAGGTCTCTGGGAGGGGAAATCCTGGTCCCCAGCACGAAGCATAGCACCCTGCTGTGACTGGGGCTGAACTCACATCTCCTTCTCCTGCTGCAGCTCACAGGCCTCTCTCTGGAGGCTCTCCAGCTGCTGCTGGGCCTCCTGGAGTTGGTGGGAGGTGCGCTCCAACTCCCGGGCCAGCTCCTGATTAGTGAGTCTCAGCTTGCTGTTCTCAGCCTTGGTCTCATGCTTGTCGTTGTGTAGAGCTGCACACTGGCCTTCCAGCTACAAAGAGGGGGACAGAGAGGAAGGATGAATGGGATCAGGGCCATTGCCGGTTCAGCCCCATACTGCCCTCAAGCCCAAGTCAGCACTGCTTTGCTCTGTCACTCCCATGCAGACATTTCTGCAGGCAGGGGTGACTTTCATAGCACAGTCTGTTCTTCCAGACTCCACCTGGGACTGAAAGACAGGCCTGGGGTGGCCTCATTCTATAGGATTGTTAGTAGTGAAAATTCCACTGGTTACCTGGATCTTCCCTCCCAAAGGCACCATGGGCTGGAGACCTCATCTAAGTCCCCTTTGTCCTCCAAGTCAATGTCATTGCCTTATTTCCTGACAGGGTCAGAAAGCAGCTAAGTGGCTGTTCATCATAACGCCACCTTCCCTGTAGGTGGGAAATATATCCATTCCCATTTTCCTCTCAGCCACAGGAGCCCAGTTCCATTCATCTAAGAGACAGTTTTGCCTGACTGCTTCTGACCTTGGAGGTCCTTGACCTTGGATACTACCAAACCAGGCCAAACAGACCCTATGCCTTTTCTTGCACCCCTAAACTGACTTTTAAAATGTGAGTTTTGAGAACTTCAGCTCTTCTTGGCTGGTGAGGGGGCTTTGTGGAGCTCCCAACCCTCACCAGACAAAGTAGCACACCAAGGCAAATAGATCATAATAAATTTAGTTTTGTGAATGTGGCCAGTGAGGAGAGAGAGGCAGCAAGAAGGGATGCCGGGAACCTCTCATGAGGCTCCTGTGTTATCAGGTAAGCGTGCAGTAATTAAATGGAGTGGCAATCATTCATTTGAGGGATAAATTTAATTGCTATGAATTTAATGCATGTGGGAGAGGAAGCTTAGGAGGAGGGAGGCAAGGCCGTTGTGGACAGAGGACGGAAAGACGGCAGGTGATTCCCAGGGTTTGCAACCTCTAGACATTTAGACCTGAAGCTTAGCGATTAGCAGGGGCTGCAGACCCAACCTTAACCAGGGGGTCTTCAAGCTTATGCTAACATGCAGCTACAAATAAGCTTCTCTGTTCTATGATAAGCCAAGTGTCTGGGTCTGTCAGGGGCTGGATTCCTTCCAGGAACAGGCAAACTGAGATTGGAGGCCAGTGCTCTCATGGCTTCTCCATGAGCTCCAGGAGTTCTTGCTTTTGCTGAGGGGATGGCTGAGCAAGGCACTTGGCCTGGCGACTTGGTACCACAAGCCAGCTGTCCTAGCTCCAGGCACAGTTGCTGCCCTGCAGAGTGTACCACACAGTCTGTTTCTCTGCTTTGGCACTGAGAAGGGAGTGACCAGTGTTTGCATCTAACCTAGGCGGTCACGCACCCTGTCCAGGCATGTGGGAAGTTCTTTGAAGAGCCTTTTCCGGCTGTGGGGTATCTACAGCTATGCCGAAGAGGACAAATGTCTGCATGCCCCTCAAGCAGCAGTGACTACCCAAGTCTCTCTGTACCCTTTCCTTTCTTCTGCAGGATGCCTAAGCCAACGTCAAGGCTTAGCAGCCACTATTCCCTTTGGGTGTGATTATGTAAAGCTGTCTTCAGATCCCTAGAGGTTGGGTGATTCATAGGGACTACAGGGACTTCCCTAAGCTAGACATCCAATTGTGGCTTTATCAGGGGCCGTCTGTGATTTTCGTTGTAAATTGAAATCTTGAAATATCTAAAGATACTTTTAGCATTTTGAGACAGGGTCTCATTATTGTAAAGCCCAGGCTTCACTATCCACAAGGCTGTCCTGGAACTTACAATCCTCCTGCCTCAATCTCCCCAGTGGTGTGATCACATGCATGTGTGGAGTCATCCACCCTGTGGGGACTTTAAACGAAGACATATGCACACACACAGGTCTTCTGAGGGCAAGTTAAAAATCCATGAATGAATGGTGGAGGGTGTGAGGCAGAGGTGAGATGAGCTGGAGGAGCTGAGGGCCACAAAGTCTCTGCAGTCACCTACCCTCCTCTGCTTCTGGTTCAGCCGATCCAGTTCCTGCTCCTTGGCACTCAGCTTCCTTTCCAGCTCCCGGCTGCGAGCCTGGAATCTCTCTGTGTCCTGCCAAGCCAGAGAAGACGACAGTGGGTCCTACACCCAGGACCCCTAGTGTCCAGCCTTGTAAGCATGCGCTTGAACTCCCTCACTAGCTGGGCCACCAATCCCTTTTCACTTTGAGGCCCTTCCCCTGAAACCTCAGGTTTCAGTGACCCACATACTCCACCAGTGAGGATCCACAAGGCCAACATTAGTGCTCTGAGATGTGCTAGAAAACTTTCTGTGAAAGTGACCCCTTCCTGGGGCAGTTTTGGGGTGCTTTCCCACCCCAAAAGGATAGCCACTGGTGGGGCAGAAAAGGGTGAAGAGGAGCCTGAGTCTAACTCACTAAGCAGCCTTCCACCTGTAACTAAGAAAGCCTCCAGCTTGGAGATTCTAGCTCACAATGAACAAACACTGTCACTGGTCCCTGAAACCACACCAGCTCTGGACACAGCACACTACTTCTGCCTCCTGGAGGATCTAAGTGCTCACTGCTCGTCCACCATGACTCAGGGATCCTCCTCCCACGAGGCCATGCTCCTCGTGATGTCTCTGCCCTGTACTCCGCATGCTCTTCCCTTCACACCCTAGCCTGGGTTTCCTACATGGAGCTGCAAAGGCCCGAGAGTATAGATGTGACGGTGTGTGACTCAAGTGTCACAGATAGTGCAGGGTTTCAGAGACCCGCCATTCCCAGCAGAGCCAAGCAGGTGGAAGACTTCTAGGCTTTGCATCAGGAAACTTGGGTTTGAGTCCCTACACTGTTCATCTAAGCTGCTTGATTTTTTTTTTTTTTTTTGCTAGATTTCTAAAGAATAGAAGCCAACAGCCTTTTGCCCCCTGTAGCACTCCCCGATGGCAAGGTAGGGGCGAGCCATTGAATATAGTGGAGAAACAACACATCAGGAGCTACTGACAGCTCTGGAATAGACAATGGTAGAGAGATATGCACGAGAGGGGACCAGCTATGAGATGCTGCACCAGGCAACTGCAGGGGTTTTGGCTACCATGTCTGGCAGAACAGTTGTTCCTGGCTCACTAGGCTTTGGACACCATTACTCAAAGGCACATGCCTCTCCCGGTGATGCTACTGGCCCCTCTGCTCATGTCCAGGTGATGGAGCAGAGATGACACAGGAAGGCATGTGCCCATCGACACCTGAACCTTGTGCAATGGCTCACATGGAGTCTACTCAGACGGCCTCTGCCCTCATCTTTGTTTGAAGGGAATCAACTGCAAGAGACCTACTTAGTTCACTCGGCCACTTCGCATGGGGCAAGCGCCTCATGAAAAAGGCTGGAACAGCAAGTGGTTACTGAATCCCATGCTGATGCACTCATCCCTCACAGGTGTCATGGAGTATGCTGTTAAGTATGTCAGGAGAGCATTGAAGGGCATCCTCCAATCTGGAGTGGTGGGGTGCTAATGAGCGCATATTTTTCTCATGGTCAAATGTACTGATATAGGTAGAGCCAACATCCAAACGGTGGTCAGAGGAACTGGCCTTTCCTATGATGCCACAAATGGTACCCTCTTTATCCTAACTCTGGGACCAATGAATTTTGCATCTAAAGGGTGCTGCCCAAGTCATCCTTGTAGTCTTCATGCTCACAGCAGAAGCTCCGAGCTGGACAAGTAGAACTGAGAAAGGAGAAGGCTCGAGGAGACACAGTCACAGAATCAGGTCACCTGAAATGATGCTAACTGGTCCTTAATTCCTTTTCCTGCAACCCCTGCTCACTCCCAGCCCCCATGCTTGTACCCATCTTTTGTTGTCAGAAGCATACCTTAGTTAGAGGCATGACCTGGACAGAGGGGACGGCACGTCCCCTGAGCTTGTCTCCTCTGTGCAGTCTGTCACAGGGATGAGGGAGGTGACTTTTCTATTGCAGATTCTGGAACTGCTGCTGTTGGAAGCTATTTTAGATCTGCTGATGGATGTGTGTGGTTTCCGTTTGCCACATACACATCCAGTTTCCCTGAACACTGGAAGAGCCAGAATGGTTTAAAGTACTGAAGGACAATAGGGGTGGTCTGTAATAGTGGCAAGCCTCCAGGGAGGGCTCTGGCCAGATATTTCTGGAAGGCATTCTGATTTCCCTGCAGCATGAACGGCGTCTGTGATGTTAAGTGGAGCAGCGATGTGGATAATCCAAAGCAGCCAAAAATTGAAATCTGGATCAAGGGAAGAGCCCGAGACAATAGCCTAGGCTTAGTATCGAGAGGCGGCAGCCAAGACCAGCAGCCTTCTGCTAAAAGCTCACAGAGTAGGATAGACAGTAAAAGGGAGAATAGTTTCCTGAATCTTTTTTAAAAAGTGGAATACACCAAAGCACGTGTTGCTTATCTTGGGCTTGGTAAAGGAGAGGTTCTTCACCAGTCCTCACCTCCTAAAATGGCAACAAGGGCTGGAAATGTGAATGCTCAGAGGTCTGGTTACTGGACTTCACCAAGAATGGGGGTGCACCAGAACAGGGATATGCTGGGAACAGGGGCACACTATAGGAACACACCAGGGGTCTACTAGGAGAGGATGCTCTGGGAATACTGAGAACAGGGGTGTGTTGGGAACAGGGGTGCACTAGGAACCAGGGTGCTCTAGGAGCAAGGGTATACCAGAAACATGGCTGTAAAAGAGCAGAGGTACACTGGGAGCAGGGATACACCAGCAAGAGGTGAGCACTAGGCACAGAGAGAGACACACAAAGAGTAGGGCTACACCAGGGACAGGGGTGCAAGCGTCACATTTCCTCTCATGCTGCTGAGGAAGGTAGACATGGGGGTTTCTTGGTGATTGTATGCTCCGGCTTTCAAGAGGAAAGGGTGAGCAGCCTCATCTCTAATCACTGCCTCCTTTGGGGCTGCTATTCAGGGAATAGGATGGGCTGGACTGTTTTGATGGAGCTGCTGTGTAGGCACAGGTGTCAGCTGAGTGGCAGCCAATGTCTACGTTACTTTAGCTGCAGAGGCATGCTCTGAAACTCATCCATCACACATTTCCTTGCTTGCTTGCTTCTTTCCTTCTTCCTTCTTTCCTATTTTCTTCTTTTCCCCCTCTCTTTCTTCTCCTTCTCTTCAATTCATCCAACAAAAATCCATCCATCCATCCAGACACCCATCTACCTATCTGTACTGGCTGGTTTTGTGTGCCAACTTGACACAGGTTGCAGTTATCACAGAGAAGGGAGTTTCAGTTGGGGAAATGCCTCCATGAGATCCAGCTGTGAGCATTTTCTCAATTAGTGATCAAGGGGGTAGGGCCCCTTGTGGGTGGTGCCATCCCTGGGCTGGAAGTCTTGGGTTCTATAAGAGAGCAGGCTGAGCAAGCCAGAGGAAGCAAGCCAGTAAGGAACATCTCTCCATGGCCTCTGCATCAGCTCCTGCTTCCTGACCTGCTTGAGTTCCAGTCCTGACTTCCTCTGGTGATCAACAGCAATGTGGAAGTAAGCTAAATAAACCCTTTCCTCCCCAACTTGCTTCTTGGTCATGATGTTTGTGCAGGAATAGAAACCCTGACTAATACATTATCCACCCCATCCATCCATCCATCCATCCATCCATCCATCCATCCATCCATCCATTCATCTATCCAGACACCTATCTACCTATCCATCCACCCATCTATCCATCCATCCAGACACCCATCTACCCATCTACCTATCCATTTCATCCATCCATCCATCCATCCATCCATCCATCCAGACACCCATCTACACATTCATCCATCCACCTATCCATTTCATCCATCCATCTATCCATCCATCTACCCAGACACCCATATACCTATCCATCCACCCATCTATCCATCCATTCAGACACCCATCTACCCATCCATTCCATCCCTCCATCCATCCATCCCGGCACCCATATACTCATCCATCCATCTATCCATGCATCCAGATACCCATCTACCCATCCATTTATCCATCCATCCATCCATCCATCCATCCATCCATCCATCCATTTACCCCTTCTCCTTCCTGGCTCCCTCTCCTTTTCTCCACTCTTTTCTTCACTCCTTCCTGTCAGTCCATCCACCTACACCTCCATGCATTAACATGTTCACTCACACATTGACTGAGCAAACACCCATAGGGTATCTCCTATTGTCTGGGTATGCTCAAGAAACCAAGGCAGAATTAGTAAGCAAATAAACTTACATGTTAGGAGGAGGAAACAGGCAATATGGAATAAAAGCAAATATGCATTCTATATACTTTGCTTGGAGGTGGTAAGTGTCTTGAACATTAAAGCAGAAAAAGAAGGTCACGACAAGAAGCTAGGATCTTAACGGGGAAAGGTGTTCAGAGTAGTCAGGTCAGTCGGGCGGTGATGGCACACACCTTTAATCCCAGCACTTGGGAGGCAGAGGCAGGAGAATTTCTGAGTTCAAGGCCAGCCTGGTCTACAGAGTGAGCTCCAGGACAGCCAGGGCTATACAGAGAAACCCTATCTCGAATCTCCCCCCCCCCCACACACACACAAAAAACCAACAAAACAGAGTAGGCAGGTCTATCAGTTAGCTGCGCCCTAGCACCCAGTCCAGGAGTGGAACACTTACTTTTAGGAGGAACTGCTCCCTTTCACTTTTGATCTGCTGCTCCATCTCTTCATAGAGATGCTGGATTTCTTCATCATAAGCAGCAATTTTCCTGGAAGAACAAAAGAAGAAGCTGACACGCTCTCCCCAAGATCCACTTACCCCACAGCCACAGTCCCTGGACCTGAGACCCTGGGGCCATGCATCAGTTGAGGGACTGACTAAATCAGGCCAGCCAAGGATTCGGGGTCAGTCCTTCAAGGCTGACTAACCAGGCAAGGCTGCAGCTCACAGAGGCCATCTGCAAGGACTGTGGTTGCTAAAAGGCATCATGAGCCTGCTGTCCCCCAGACCACTGCTAGACCACCGGTGCACTTCCCAGTGAAGACATGCTCCACCTTTCTTCCTTGACTCTGCTTGACTCTAGCTCTGAGGCCTGGTCTCCTGCACTTTCAGTCCCTGCTTCGACACCTCTGCAGGGAGCCGGTCTGAAATAGCACCCTGCAGGGATCCTTCCTGCTCAGCACCTTGGTGCATCCCATTTCCAGTTTGAGTGTCTTCTCTACTTCTCTGCTCCCAGCCTGACACTGTACCACCAGTGCAATTGTGTAAGCTTAAGTCCAGGCCGTTCCTGAGGATGGTCTTCTGCAAAGGAAGGGGTCTCATGCCATCCAGGGCACAGGGCCAGAGACGCACAGCAGGAGGCTGGTGGTGCTGGTTAACGGCTGGTGATGACAGTGAGGTGACCTCTTCCTGGCCCATCTCTCAGCAGCCTCTCCCCAGCATGACCTCCCACAGGGCAAGGAGTGAGTAGGGGATAAGCACAAGTCACTATACCTGGTACACCTGGATGCTTTTCCTCCCTCCCTCCCTCTCTCCCTTTCTCTCTGTCTCTCTCTGTCTCTGTCTGTCTGTGTCTGTCTCTCTCTTTCTCTCTCTCTCTCTCTCTCTCTCTCTGTTTCTTTCTTTCTTTCTTATGTAGTTTCTGAGAATGGAACTCAGGTCCTGGTATTTCCAAGGCAAGCATGTCCCTAGCAGAGCTACTGTCCAGCCCACGATAACAATATTTTCATGACTTTACTCTGGCCAGGCATGAAGAACTTCCCTCTGGCCCCCGCGTCCTATCCTTTCCCCCTCTTGTAGAAAGAACTCCAGCTTGGCATTATGGCTCTCAAGGACCATTTGAAGGTGTAATGCATGCGCGCACGCACACGCACACAAATTGTCACTTGACACACTAAACTCCAAGATGGCAAGCCTGCTGTGATCTTCGTGGATGGACACATTACTAACAGAGGAAAGAGCCTTGTCCTCAGCTCTGAGAAGTACTGGGAAGACACCTGAACAAAACATAAAGGAAAAGAACACAATCACTCCCCGGAGCCCTCCATTCTTTTACCCTTGTCCCACGTCCACCTGGGACTCCCATCTAAGGCCAGGCTTCCACTACTGTTCCAGGCTGTGCCATGGCCCTGTCACTGTTCTACCCTCTTCAATGGGAAGTGAGCTTCACTGCATGTCCACACTAAGCAACACAGATAAGCCATTTCAGTGGCCTTCTTCCAGCTCTTGAGAAACCACGTGCTGGACCCAAACGAAAATACTGGGCTTAAGAGCCGTGGTCAGGGACAGCATCTCAGACTCTGAATGCCAACTCACTGCTCTCCCCAAAGGCCAGAAACTTGAAGCAATGGCACAGTGGTTTCGGTTTGTGCTCAACAGAAGATGCCAGTCTTTCCAGATTTCACAATTCAGGGCTGTCTATGAACCTGCCCAGCATCCAGGGAATATAAAGGATCCTTTGGGGAAAGAGTAAGACATCTCTTCCTGTAAATGACAGGTATGTGAGCTTGTTCCTCCCAGCTAGCCCATCACGACCAAAAGCAAGCCATGGAGGCAAAGCGAGGAGAAAAGGACCAAGTCGTGAGACAAGGGCACACCAAAGTCAGGAGTAAACATGGTTCAAAGGAAGCCAAGATGGGTCTTTTCGGCCCTAAATTACCTTTACACACTTGAAACAGCCCAGATGCTGGATAGAAAATGATATCAAGTAAAAATTTGGGCAGCAAAATGCAACTACATAAATACCAGAGAACTAATAAAACGGGACGAGAGCAACTTAAAAACTGATTTGGCTCTGCTCTGATTCTAATTAGAGTCATTCGTATAAGCTGTTTACCATCTATGCCTAACAGCCATGCCGAGCATTAATTCTATGATACCATTAAGTGTGTTATATTAATTTTGCTCTAAGTTTTACTTGATTAAATTAATGCTCTTGATGTTTTTCCATGCTCACATGACAGCTTGCTTGTTGCGAATGAACTTATTTTACAAACCATTATAAGAGATATGAAATGAAAGCAGATAGTCTCTGACTAGTGTTCAATACTAGCCCTCATTAGCAAAAGCCGACCGGACTACAAAGAAGCCCTGGATGGATACCAGTGACGTTGGACTCATCCAGACTTCTTTGTGGACTTAAGTCTCCTGGGAGATTCTGCAGGCCTAATGACAGTATGACCCTCTTAGGTCAGAAAGTCCCAGGAATGGGAGCATGAAGGTACTGTTTTCAATAAAGTATCACAAAGACTCTTATTCTAGAACAGGCTTGTCTCCTCAGTGTGACCCCCAGCAAGTGTTCTGATGTCCTCCCAGGTAGCCCCTGCCCTAACACGCATTGTCCTAAAGGACTGTCCGGATAGACTAAAGAAAAAGTGAATGCCCAAAGCACCCAGAACCACAATGCCCTAACAAACACATGGCATTATTTATTGTTGTAATTGGAATCCGGAGCTGCAGAGCAGAGAGGAGGAAGTGCTTGCTTTCAAGGATGAAGGGGCTGGGTTTGGAATAGCTCAAAGGCACCAGGAGAGGAGGCAAAGGCATGCTTGCTAAAAGCTCCCCTCAGAGTCTGCCAGAGGCTCTGGCAGGGCATAGCAGGAACTGCAGAGCTGGGGTGTATGTATGTGTGGGAGCTCCACAGTAGCCGTGAGTGCAGCAATGGTCAGGACACTCCACAAAGATTTGTGTGTGTGTCATGCAGCAGCCCAGCCAGGTGCACCACACTCTGCAGTCAAAGTAAAGAGGCGACTGTGGTGTCTGCTTGATTCCATGTGTCTCTGTCTCCGTGATTTCAAATCCACTCGTAATGCAGGACACATACAAACCGAGACTTCAAAGTGCTCTCTAAAAGGATCCACCCACCTTTCTAACCTTGATGAACCCTGTCTGAACTCCTAGGACACCTTGTGCCTTCATTTTTCCATTTTACATGGGATTTTAAGTCAACCTATGTGGGTTTCAGTGAAGGGCTCAGTCTCTGTTAAATTATAAATATCCAAATTATATTACCCATAGTATAATAATATATTAATCTCTTGGACTCAAGAGGTTAACACTGAAAACCTGTAAGAACCCACTTTACAGTCTGGATATCAACTCAGATGCTAACAAATCATAGTGAAGAGCTCTGGATTCCAATGAATTAAAGCATTATAGAATTGGAAGCTTTGTCTTATCCAAATGCTTCTCTTTTCCCTTGTGTTAAAATCCTTGCCATGGGGTTATAGAGATGACTCAGCATGTAAGAGTATTGCACCAATACCAGATGCTTCCCATCAGCCTATTAACTCCAGTTCTTGGGGGATCCGGTCCTCCTACCTTCTAGGGTTCCTGCATGAACGCGACGCCTATGTGTGTGCACACGCTCATAAACAAAATAATAAATCTTTAAAAGATAACTCTTGCTTCTATCGACACCAAGTCGGTCAGAACACTTTCCATGACTGGGGCCTCCCTGTCATTTTTCTGAGCAATTCTGTCATCTCTGGAATGTTCTGAGTCATGAAAATTTGTATTCCCACGACTGTGCTCTTTAACACAAAATGCCTCCATAAACTCTAAAACAGCTTCACGTTAAAGAGGATGCCTTCGATCAGGCCACGTCTTTCTCCCCTCTCCCCTTGTTCTATGTAGAATCTCTTTTGCAAGTCCCCCCACCCCGAGTCTTCTCTGAATAGACCTGCTCAGACGACTAGAGCCCCAAACCCAATGCCCAGTGTATGCGTGGGATTGTGCAGAGTGGAGCTGGTGACTGCCTTTCTTGTTCAAGGTGTGCATATCTATCCACGCAGCTGAAAACCCACATTAGCTTTGCTTGGCAGCCGCATCACAATTGATGGACTTTGTCAGTTAAAACTTCTAAATGCTATGTGATGTTTTTCCATTTAAAGAGAGTGCCATTAAACCGTATCTCTTTAGCCTCCGCCTCGGTGTTCTGGACACAGGAGAATACCCCGTCATCCTGTTAGACTCCACATTTTACAGATCCCACTTGGCCATCCAGTGGACTCAATGACCTTCTATGTTTTATTGACATTACAAATTTAGCGTCTGCTCAGAATAGAAGCTAAATTATCCATGGTGCTTGTTTTAATGATTTCGTTTATCTGAGAGGTTTTTTTTTTTTTAATAATTAAATTCGTCTCTTTGACAATTTCATGTATGTAATGCATTCTGAATACTCTCATCGTCTCCCCTGTTAGTTCCCTCCCACCCCTGCCAAGCTTTTGTGGGTTCTCTCTCTCTCTCTCTCTCTCTCTCTCTCTCTCTCTC
>JADRCD010221811.1:0-13195 GCA_019843815.1 Montemys delectorum | reverse complement strand
CTGTGTCCCTTTGGGGAGATCTAAAGGAAGAAGGGCACAGCATGCTCAGCAACACACAATGGTCCTCATTTGGAGTCTTCTGATGTTCCAGTTGCCATCCTGCCCTTTTGCCCTTTGCCCTCACCCACCATACACCATCTGTGAGCTCGTGACCTCTGGGGCCAGCAGATGGAAGACAGCTTGCTCTTCTTAAGTTTCATCCATCATTTGGGGACCCCCTGGAGACAAGGCCCTTAAGCTGGCTCTGTCTGGGCACCTGGAGCCTCTCTATTCCTCAGAATCCTAAAATTGGAAGATTAAGCCAACAGCAAAGGAAGGCTAGCAACGCATTTGTCTTCTTCGAGTACCATGTAAATGACTGTCGCTCCTCTATGCGCCCTCCATCCTCAGAACAAGAGGGAGGACAATTATTGGACAATTATTAAGATTGCTCAGTGGACTTGCTTCAGACGTAACTAAAGATCCCTTGGTGGTGGTGGCCAAGGTGGTGGCCGTGAAAAAGCTGTGAAATTTTCTCCAGTGTAGTTGATGGCTTTACTTGGAACTCTGACCTCCACCCAAGCTTGGCTTTTTCCTTTCTGGAACATGTTGTAGAAGATTCACATAGCTGACTTGGGATTCAAAGTTGTAAATCCAAATAAACAGGAAATATTATGCAAACCTTGGTTGGATAAGGAATAGAGGGTAGGTTGAGCTTGGTAGCACATGCCTTTAATCCCAGCACTTGGGAGGCAGAGGCAGGCAGATTTCTGGGTTCGAGGCCAGCCTGGTCTACAGAGTGAGTTCCAGGACAGCCAGGGCTATACAGAGAAACCCTGTCTCAAAAAAAAAAAATAAATAAAAAATAAAATAAAATAAAATAATAAAATTAAAATTAAAAACAAAACAAAACAAAACAAACAAAGAAACAAAAGGAATAGAGTGTAAGCAGGTCTGTCTCTACACCTAGGGTATGACCAGATGTGGGGCAGACTGGATGTGGAAAAGGGCAAGAGATTGAGCACAGGAGGCTCCCACCCACTATTCAGGACAACTTCCCTCTGTACTCTGAGCTTTAGTGACCTTAAGTAAAGCTGAGGAAGTGAAACTTGCCTACATCTCGGTTAGAACTAGTATTAAGATCAAATGAAATAACACACACACAACAGGTCAAGAGAATATATAATTCACTTTTAATTGTGAAGGAGTACTGTCCTCATCAGACCACTCCTGCTCAACGGTGGTAGAGAGGTGTCCTCTAAAGCTAAGGCAGAATCAGCTATGGAAGACATTTCCCTCTTAAGAGTCTGCTAGTGTGTGCTCCATCTCCCACTACAGACTTCTCATAGCAGGCTTGAGTAGGCAGAGCAAGGAAGCAGAGTGTATGAGGTGGAGCTTCTCCACATATTTAGAATAAAAACAACAAAGACACATGTTACCGAATGAACTTCAAAAGCACATGACGTAAAAGGAAATTGGCCTCAAATAAGATAAACGCTGAAGACAGGAGTGATGGCATACACCTGTAATGCCAGCTTTTGGGGGTGGGTACCGGAAGGGCAGGAGTTCAAGGTCATAAACGATGAGTTCAAGGCTAGTCTGGGGACTCTGTCATAACACACATGCACATGCACACGTACACACTGTGTGATTCCTGATATGCAAGTTCCCTAGGGTCCTGAAATTCATAGAGATGAAACCTAAATTGGTAGCTGTCAGGAGGGGACTGGAAATGAGAAGCTGGACTGAAAGGATTCAGAGTCAGCTTGAGAAAATAGAAAGCATTCTGGACATGGGTGGTCATGATGGTTGCCCAAAACTGTGAATGGCCTCCATGGCACTGAAGTGTGTACTTAAAAATTATTAAAGTGAAAAAAATTATTAAAGTGGTGATTTTATGCTATACAAAAATCAAGTCACATTGCGGTTAAGTAATACATTTCAGTATAGGCAAGGGCTACAGACTAAAATACACTTCCTTGTGCCAGCAAGATGGCTCAGTGGGTAGAAAGGTGTTTGCACAAAAGTCTGGTGATCCAGGTTTGGGCCTCAGAACCCACATAAAAGTGAACAGAGAGAATCAGCTCCACACAGCTGTCCTTTGCTCCCCACATCGCTCATGTACACACCTACCATACACACAATCATGCACAATAGTTAAAAATAATAATGAGTTTTTAAAGAAAGAGTGCTTTTTTCATAAGAAACTGGCCTGCCAGGGTCGACTGTGAGTCAAGGAGACTCCCTATTTACTGGAATATTGATGATAGTAGCAAAATAATTCCCATCTCAGAGAGGACCTGTCAGAGATACCCCAAGATACCCCATTGTACAGCCTACAAAGTCTGGAATTCTAAGAAAGTATTACGTGTGAACTATCCCAGGCAGAATAGTCCAAAACCATCCCGAGGTGCAGCAAGCAGAGACTCTCTCCCGAGCGCATAGACAGGAATTGCTTCTTGCCCCTCTTGCTGCCGCTCAACCTTCCTTCACCTTCCAGCTTTAATGTCTTAATCAAGTGGCAGATGAGAGGAACTGATCCATGCAAAGGACAGAAGCTTCCAGAGATGTGGAACCCACAGCTGCTCTCATCCCCCACCCCGAAGTCACCGTCCTACAAAAGGGAAAGACAGAGAAGATGGAAAAAGAGGGAGAAAAAGGCGAGAGATTTTGTACCCTTAAGCCTCCACTGCCACAGTTCAAAAGACCAATCTTTACTGAAAATAAATTTAAAGGAGAATTTTTGATGTATATTATGGTCTCTGGTGGTAGACAAGAGCGCTGCCGGCAGTGTATGGAGTTATGCAAAGCCAAAGCGGGATTACTTAAAAGTGTCTGTAGTGCTTTGATTAAGTAGTGTGTATTTTATTTTTTATATGACACAATCACAGGCTACATTGATAATATCTTGCATTATTCTTTAACACTCAAATCATCTTTTTTCCTATTACTTAGAAGGAGGCTTTTGTTCAGTCTGGGGCAAAGGGCAAAAGGTCAAGATGATCCCCAAAGGGTTAAAGAAGATGTATGCCCCCTCTCCCAGAATACAACAATATACGAAAGCCCTAGATCTGCTGTGAAAAGCTGAGAACAGGCAGATCACACACAGTGACTCCAGGAACTGGCAAAGTGCATGGGTTACAATGGAGCAAACTGCCTTACAGGTTCCTGCTTTCTGAGGACCCAGAGCTCCTTCTATCTGTCTGGCTGGGGACAATCCCCCCATCAATGCATCCTCCAAGAATAAAACTCAGCCGGTATTAAACCCTAAACCTGCCTTTTTACTTCTGCCTTGTGATGCTGAACACCGCTTGTTGCATTTCTCCATTGCCAGATGGTGGCACCTGTTTGGTCCTACAGCTAGGGGAAGCTACAGGAGGCTGGAGAGATGGAGCAGGGGTTTACTCTTTCCATTTAGTTGCTGCTCCAGGCTATGCCTGGTCTACCTAGCACCTCTGTTTCCAGTAGCAGTTTCTAATCTCCATCTTCCTTGGTTTCCCAATATCAGCCTCACCACAAGCTCCTAAAAGGTCCCAGTGGCAGCCAGGGGGCACTTCCTCCTTTGTGGCCTAGGTCTCAACTCTGCAGGGTACCCTTTGATGCTTACAGTCTTTAATAACTGTATGCTCTGTTCCCCTTTGCTTGCTCAAGCCCAAGCAATAAACTGTAAATAATGCACCAAATGTAGACATTTCCGATGAAATGCTTAGAGTGGATTCTGGTGTCTTGACATGGTTCTGGCAACCCAGTAGCCTGAGTACGTAGGACCAAGTAGGGAAACATCAGTGAGCTCAAAGCAAAAACAATAAGAACTCGAAGTTAGACTGGCTACATTCCTGAGATTCACAAAGCCTATGTTATCATCTCACAGGCCAGGGAGAATTCTACAAGAGGTGAGGGCACCAACTTCAGTGGCCAAGCATCTGGTAGAACCTTCTACATCCTGCTGAGAAACAAATGAAGGGCAAGGAAACAAAGAAAACTCACTCAATCCTTCACATTCAGAGTCCTCCTGACAAAGACATAACCACAGAGATGGCTGGAGAGAGAGGAGAAGGTGTTTTCCTGACTGCCTGCCCCAACAGCCCATGGAGCTCTAAGGACAATTTGAGTATCTTTCTAAATTCAAGCACCAATATGACTCTCCTTACACCTTTGTTCTCTGTAGACCCTGTTCATGACCCCTGACATGCATGCATACACACACGCCTACATACTCATCTACACACACACACACACACACACACACACACACACACACACACACACACTGAGGAACCAGGAACCAGGAACCTTGTCTAAAGCCTGGGCAGGGGAAGTTCATGGTTGATCCATCACTCTACCTGAATCTAATAGCAAAATCCTGATTATGTGTTTGAAGCATAAACACATGCTTTAAGGACCACAGCCATGGTCCCTCTTCCTACCTGTTGCCCTGGAGTTAACCAGGGGCTTTCAAGGGTCATCTCACTTCTCCCTTAGCCAGGTGCTCTCTCTGAGCTTCCTCTAAACACAGCCAAGAGTTTTCTACTCTTCAGCCACAACTGTGAATTCCCTTAACCTTCAACTCTGTGTATTTGCACGCCTCTGCCAGATCTCCTTTTAGCATAGAGGAGTCAGAATGCTCGGCTTCGTATCAGCTGCATGACTTTCTGTAAGTCAGTCCATTTCTCCAAGTTCCAATTCTCTTCTGTGAGAATCTAGGTAAAGACCAGATTGTTGTGAGGGTCAAATATGGTAATGTATGTTGAGAGCCTTTTGTGCACAGTAGAGTCCTGTGCAAATGGGAAATATTATTGCAGCTGTTGCTGGTCCAAGCCACTCACTTCATTATTATTATTATCTAAGTCTGCCTTCTGGTGCTTTAAACTCATTTCTTTTTGCTCTGTCTGGTTGGGTAATGGTTGTAGATTTCTCCCTGGGGTTCCCACAGCACAGATGAAAGAAGGCTCAGGCGGCCGTGTGTCTCCAGTCCTGATTCTAAGAACCCCTTCCAGACTTCTGTCATACTAGGCTCTCCAGTGAATGGACCCAGTTGTCCCTGGGGAGGGGGTGCATCTTTTGAGACCTGTGCAGCGCCAACTGTGGAGCCTCCTCAGATCAGGCTGCCAGCAACCCAGCCAGCATCTGCATGAATCATAACTGCCCATGGCCCATTATGTAGGTCAAGAGGGTGGCCAGAGCAGGCCAGGGTCTGACCTCAGAGGTCTCTGGATAATTGATTGCCTTTGGCTTCATGGGCTAATTTGGGCTTTTGCCCAGCCCTGGGGATATGGCTTCATTCCCTTTCTTCCCCCAAGGGTGAGGTAAATTCAACACCCTTCATTTTTTACCTCATAGAAATAAATGATAGGAGCCACAGAGAAAGGGAGAGAAAAATGTAAGCATGTCAATGTATAATATCCTGTAGTAATAAGCATGCATGCCCTATCCCATATGGGTGCTGTAAGGGTTAACCCTGGGATATACAAAGAATTTCATATGGAATGACCATTCCATGGCTCCAAAGCCACCAACCCTTCCTGGAGTATATACACATATACATATACACATATACATATATGTAATTACACACACTGTGGATACAGTGAGACCTTTGCAGTCAATATAACACAGATACTAAACAGTTGGTGGTACCATCATATATAGGAAGGATGAAGAAAGGAAAGAGTTAGTTAGGAACTACTTCTTGGAGAACATCTATCCTCCTTACTTTTTGAAGAAGTATTTTGCTGAAAATTAGAAAATGAATAAATAAAAAGAAGAAAATAAAAATCACCTACAATCCCCAAAGGAAGATAAGCACTAGCTACAGTTTGATATATGTCCTTTTGGACATTTTTCGATGCATATATTTATATTCATACAATTTTAATAAAAATCAAATTATTCTGGGTGTACTACTTTATAACCTACTTATTTCACTTAATTCCTTATGTCAATAGCTATATATCTTCATTACTGGTAATGACTACCAGGTTTCCTATTGTGTGAACATAGAAGGAAATGTGTATTTATAGATTCAGGGATTTCCACTTGAGTGCAGTGGCTGGGTCCAGTACCTTTTTTCTCTCCGCACATATACGATTACTTCTTTAGGATAAACCTCTACCACTAACCATGTGGCATCAAGGATATATTTCTGGGGTCTTTATTATGTCCTGACCAGTCTTCCATTAAGTTTTGCAACAAGTTACACTTAGAATAAGAAAACTAATATTTAAATTAGAGTTTGAAAGTATGGAAAGAGATGAGTTGAAAAGCAACTATGGAGACAGATGTGGACCGGGAGGACAAAGTTTAAAACATTGAGATGGGGTCTAAACAAACTTTTCCCTTATCCAGTGACCCTGACCCGGGCATCATGCTCAGCTCCAAGGTGTGTCCTGGGAATGCTTCTGGTAACTCTGCTATTTTCCTCTTTTCACCTCTGTGAAATGGGAATGAGGATGAACTCTACTTCTGAACACGGTTATGACCACTTGTAGTGGCTATTCCTGGTTGTCAACTTGACTATATCTGGAATGAACTACAATCCGGAATTGGAAGGCTCACCAGTGATCCTAATCTGGAGGTTGGGAGATACAAGTTTCTGACCTGGATCTTGGCATGGAGATCTTGAGGCATAGTGGCTATGAATCCCAGAAGATTAAGACAGGGAGATCTCTGAGGTCAAGATCATCTGGGATTAAGGACTTGGTGTCACACACCTTTAATCTGGGCCACACCTGCTGCTGGAGACCTGTATAAGGACATTGCAAGAAGGGAGATTTACTCTCTCTCTTCTTGCCTGCTTGCCTTGTGGGACTGTGCAACTGCTAGATCTTTGCACCTGCATTCACAGCTGCTGCTGACCATTGTTGGGACTTGGACTACAGACTGTAAATCATCAACAAATACTATATAGAGACTACTCATACATTCTGTGACTCTAGAGGACCTCGACTAATACCCTAAACAAGTTAGTAGGTGTGAAGAGTAAAATTTCAGACGATGCCAGGAATACCAGAAGTGGTATGAAGGTATTTCATTTTGCTGAGGAGACAAACACAAGAATGGAAACTGGAAGTAATGTGGAGTGGGGGCCAGGGATTAAGGGGGCTCCAGGCCTTGGAATGTGGCCCCAGTGGCAGAGCCCTTCCCTGGCATGCATGAAGCCCTGAGTTCAGTCCCCAACAGCGCATGAGCCAGGTATGCTCCTGCTTTAATCCCTCCTTTGTGAGGAACAGGCAAGAGGACTAAGGTCATCCTGTGCTATCTAGCCACAGCTCAGCCATTGAGAAGGTACAACCATTAGCGTGAGTATAGAATTTGACTTTTAGAGCTCATTTCTTTAGCTCTAATAAGGGCCTATGATCACTACTCCACCTGGAGTGGCTAGGGCTTCCTCTGAAGTATCCTTCAAGTGGCTTAATAATCACCAACCATCACTATGTGTTGACAGGAGGTAGGGGCTGGTGCAAACCTGGAGAGATGTCATGCCCCCCCCCCCCCGCACACACTTGACACGGTCACAAGCTGGCTTGTGAACATCCCAGCCCATAACAACTCTGGGCTCCTTTCTTAAGGACTGCAAGGGTTGCTGGGGAGTGATCCAGTTGGCTCTACGAGAAAATAAAAAGACAGACGGAAATAGGCCTGATAGGAAAATAGGTGAGCCCAGCCCCTACACCAGCATCCATGGGATCCTAAGGCAAGGCAGGCAGCTCCTCCACCCCAGTGTTCCTATGCTTACTTCTTACAATGACCTTCATACCAAGCTTGTAACGGCCTCACCAGAGGCTCACAGCGAGTCTCACACAACAGGTACCACTGGGCGTCTATGTGAGCCTGTGATCTATTTGTCCAGTGGCTGCCTGTCAATCTCTTTCAGTGTCACTTCCGATAAACAACTCAGGACTACACCTTGATACATCAATTCCATCTGAGATTGCCTTGACAGGCAGCCCCGGCTCCTGAATCATCTGTTTGATTCATGGCCCAGCAGAAGCACGGACAAAGATCCTAACATGTTAGGTGGTGTCAGCCCACAGCTGTCAGAGCAGCCCAGCTTTACTGCTCCCTGCCCACTTCCCAAGGAGAGAGGAAATGTAGCCATCCATTTATCCATTCAGCAAACACATCTCGGTCAAGTCTAGTGCTCTAGGCTTACGGTGGAGGGAAGAGGGACCAAAGGCACTGTCGCAGGGTCTGGGTTCTGAAACTACCTCTGTCACCTGGGTTCCTTCCTATCTGAAGATGTAACGTAATTTCTGTTAGAATAGCTACTACTTTCCCTGCACCACAGGTAAGAAGACATGTCAGATAGCCAGGATGTGAACCTCAAGGGTAGATGCTCAAGACCACCAGGGCTCACTTTACCTCCATGTGTTGAACTCAAGTACCAAGGACTACCCTGGTGTTAGAAATATTCCAATTGACAGACAAAAAAATTTTCTTCATCCCTGGGCCTTTTATTCTCATGAGAAGTCACAGAAAGTCACCTAAGTTAATAAAATATGTAGTATACGAGATTCTGATAAACAGTTGGAAGAGAAATACACAAGAATGAGTCGGGTATAGATTTTTTTTCTGGTTTAAATTTTAAATAGAACATTCAAGTATGCCCTGGCCAAAAGGGTCATATTCCAACAGAGATCTGGGAGAGATGACAGCCACGCAGCACTCTAGGGAAATGCGTTCTGGTAGAGGAAACCAGAAGTGAAAAGACCCCTAAGGTAGCAGGAGCTGCCTGGTGTGTACCTGGGAAAGGAGAGAACAGAGTAAAGAGAAGATATGTTCTAGAGGTAAGCTCACACTGGAAATTGTAAGGAACTAGGGATGTCCCAGTGAGGGGAGAGGGAGGTCCTGGAAGATTTTGGATACCAGTGCTCTGGTGTGTTTTATATCTTAACACATTCACTCTGGTGCTCCATCCAGGAAAATAACTCCGTCAGTGGCACTGTTGCCTTCATAGCACCTCCTGTGACACAAGGACTTTAAGTGACTAAAGCATATTAAGCATATGAACTCATTTAATCCTCACAACAAGCTCTGGAATCTATTATACTGTTACTCTTTTAGAGATGAGGACGATACAGAGCCATGATGGCTTGCCAGACTCACACAGCTAAAACAAACAAACCATAAACAACAACAACAACAAAACAGTCAGTTTTGAGTTAAGCCAGTTTGACTCCAAAGTCTGGGATTTCTCCTACTTTGCTCTGTTGTTGAATGATGTTCAGTGTAAAAGCAGCTGGGAGCCGTGACAGTGGCTAGGGCTGGGTACATAAATATGATTTATGGGAGCAGAGAGTTCGGCTGTATGTATAGCTAGGGCCAATAGGTTTCGCAATTAGGCCAGGTATGGCAAGAAAGAGTCACGCTGTGTTTAACCCAAGCAAGCAGACAACTAGAGTTGCTTCACTGGGGTAGAGAAGGCCACAGGAAAGCAGGAGAGGGGCTGGTTTGGGATATACAGAAGTGTCACCAGGGCATTTGTACTGTAGGGAAGGAAGTGAACGGAAATGCTGGGATGCTGTGTGTCGTAGAGGCAGGAAAGTGGGATACAGTTGGAGTTGAAGCAGTGCCTCTTTTTTTGTACATTCAAGCACCTGTCCATCCTCTAAGAAGGGGCAAACCTGCTGTTCTTCATCCACTAGCCACCAAAGAAGTCATGTGCTGGTGCCAGAGTGAGGAGCCATCTTTCTTTCTGTCTGTTCAGGAAAATGGGATGGCCACCTCCAGAGTCTGCAGTGAGAATGGGTTTAGAAGGGGGGCTGGTAACCTAGGCGACTGTCTTCCCCATTTTGTGAGAGAAAGGCAGCTTTGTTATTTCTCCCAGATCAAAGGGAGGGACCCCAAGACCTGTTGGAGCTTAGGTGTTGGCTCAATTCACTGTGAGATGGTCAATTGCTTGGGGTGCCGAGGCAGCCCCTGCTGGGGAGCTGGAGGGAACTGCTGGTGTTTATTTGGATGGTGAGATGCTATTTAAAATCAGGCTTTGTTTCTGAAAATGAGACAGCTGGGGCTACATTTGGTGGATAAAGACATTTTGTTGAACTTTCAAAATGGGGTATTATTTTCCATTTACACTTATTTCACGGAGAATTGTAAGAAGATGGAATTGTAGACGTGTCTGCGATATGCCGTAATGAGTGATGGATCTTTGAAGGTAAAAATATCTCTAGAATATTTCTTTTTCTTTCTGCTTTTTTTTTTTCACTCCTCTCTCCCTCCTCTGAGCAGCAGGTTGGATGGGTTTAGGTTTGTTTTGTTTTGTTTTTTAATATCGAAATTGAAGAGTCTCTCTACTGGGAGTATAGCCTATGCTCTGTTCAATGTTTGTCTTAATAAAGGTTAAAAGAAATGAAATCATATTAAAAAGAATCCCAGGGGACTGGAGCACCAGATGTCTTCAACTCCCTATGTTGCTGGGGAAGGAAATAGGAGAGTAAAATTGGGGGGCCTGTGGGCCAAACAGAGCTACAGACCCTTCCAGGCCATTCACCCTACTGCCAAAAACCTCAGCACAAAGGATCGAGGGAAGAGGACAGGGGAACCAAGAGCAATCGCAGTTCCAAGATGGCTCCCCACACCTCTCTCTGGAGATGGCCCCTAGGACGGATGACATCCCAGAGGGGTCTGGTTCAACAGCATTCTACTGAAGCTCTTTCTTCTCCTGACTGCCATGAGAGATAACCAAGAAAAGAGATAGCAGGAAAAAGGAAAACATTCAACTGATTTTCTTGGTTGAGAACTTGTGTAAGGATGGAGTTTATTAAATAAATACATGAGTTAATCATTAATCTATCAGTCGCTGTATCAAAGAATCAATATATGAATCAGAGGATGAATTAAGGAGCCATGAATTTCTTATAAACCCTCAGATATCTTAACCCTCTGCTACAGAAGACAACTATTGACAGTCTTTTGTGACCGTGTGTAAGGTCAGTGACCTATACCAAAAAAACAAAAACAAAAAACAAAAAAAAACCCATGATGCTTGGCTCATAGCTCAGTCTATCAACTGCTTACTGCCCAAGTGTGGGGAAGATCTTTTTTGACCCCAACATGGACAAATGCAGGGAATGGAGGCACGCAGCACATACCCGTGATCCCAGTGTTGGGAATGTGCAGACAAATGCATTCACTGTGCTTGCAGGCTAGCCTAGACAAACTGATGAGCCTCAAGTCAATGAAAGACATAATACATACATACATGCATACATATATACATACATACATACATACATACATACATACATACATGCATATGTATGTACCAAGGTGAATGGTTCCTGAGGGGTAGCACCCAAAATTGATCTCTGACTTCCGCATGTATGCATACATCCTGCATACCCAGGTGCACCTGTGTACATCCAAACTCCCATGCAACCATACACACACACACACACACACACACACACACCATAGACTTCACCATTACCAAGTCCTTCACCGAGCTCTGTGCTAATAAAAATATGGAAAATATTCCTGCCCCACTGAGTCCCTTGTGCACACATCAGACTTGTTAGTAGAAACAGTTTCTAATATAATGAACTCAAAACAAACTCTGAATATCGGAGCCTAGCCCGGCCACAATTTAAAAGTTTGAATTATAACTTCTAAAGGCCATTTCAATTGTGTTTTGGATGTTTCGCAAGGTTTCAGGTGCAACTGTTCTCCAACCTGCCATTCCTATCAGGGTGGTGGTATCCTTCTACTGAACACTTCTAGGGGGAAAGCCTGTGTTTACATTTGCTGCAATCTGCCTGCATCTCTAGTTGCCTGAACCACAATAGGAACATAAAAGCCATCAGTTAATACCTCCTAAATTGAGCCCAGAGCCATCATGTTGGGCATGCAAGCTTTTCTCCCAAAGACCGTGTGTTAAGAATGTATAGCAGATGTCAATCGCTGGTCAGTTGCGAATAGCAACTCTATTATTTAAGGCTCAAAAAAACCGGCAGAGGCATCCTTGACCTCTCCCCAGGACATAACTCATAAATTCCACCAGCGTTGGGACTGGAGAGGCAGGCCTAAAAGACACAACAGTGATTTGTCAATTAACTCTTACTAATCCCTTGGAGTGCTGTGAACTCGGACACAGAAGCCGCCATTGAGAGACAGTGCCCCACATTCAGAGCTGAGGGCAGTGAGATCAGAAGGAGCAAGAAGGGAAGAAGCGTTTGCTTGTGAGAGAGTAATTTATATTCTATAAATTGAGAAGAGCCACCTGCAGATTAGACACTCAAGAATGGAGAAGGAAGCCAAAATAAACTGTCTTGAGCTGGAGGGAAAAAACGTATGTGAACAGCAGAAGAAGCGCCGGCCCAGCCACTCGAAACAGCACAGAACAGACTCGCTCAGGCTCTGACACCATGGAGGACGGAGCGCAATCTACGTCCACGCCGTATTTTGGTCGCCTGAGAGATGAGCGGGAGTTAGAGAGCTAAGAGGCTAAAGATACTGATGCCTACGAAAAGCATCTAGTAACAGGCTCTGTTGTAAATGACATTTAGGATGAGCTGACACCCTAAGAGGATGGCCTTTTCTGCCTTTCCCTGACACTAGACGATGTACAGCTATAAATGGTGTCTTGCAGATGGGGAATATCAGAATGTCAGGAAACGGGGGGGGGGGGGGGGGGGGGCGGAGCTTGCGCAGTGCCCCTGTGTTCAGGGAAGATGGCTGTCCTGGAATCTACCTGGAGAGTTCTGGATTCCTCTTGCTCATCTATTCTCACCAGGGAAGCAGGTGATGACGAAGAAGAACCTGCCACCCCCTGCCATCCTTGGGTTCAGTTTGTTCTTTTTCTCTATCATCTTGCCAAAGAAGCCTGGGTTTTGTCAAGACCACTTCCAATCCTGAAAAGACCTAAAACTCTAGGGTAGGACAGTCACTGGGATGAGGAGACCTCTTTGAGGAGTTAGTCTCTCTACCTGGGAAGGCAGGATTAATGATAGAACAGTGACAGAGGTTCCCAATCACCTGTTCCTTTAACAACACCCAGGAAGCCCGTTAAATAACTGGCGTACCCCTGAAACACTAGGCTACATATCTATTGATGGGGGCATCTGTTTTTATCAAGCTCCTTCAGTGATCCCCAGATCCCTAACCGTATGCTGAGAGATTCCTGAACTAGAAACAACTGAAGGAAGTGTGACCTCTGACCCGGTGCACAGTTGTCCATATGGGAGTAGATTTCTTTTGTTGGTCTGAAAGATGGAAA
>JADRCD010221810.1:19134-33025 GCA_019843815.1 Montemys delectorum | reverse complement strand
CCATGCATCTGGTGTGTGTGATGTATGACTATGCATATATATAGTGTGTATATGTAATATGTGTATGTGTGATATATGTGATGTATTATGGTGAACATGTGTGATATGTGTAATGCATGACTTTGTATGAGTATGGTATGTGTGTATGTGTGTAATGTATATGAGCATGTAATATGTGTATGTGTGGGTGTGTGCAATTTGTGTAGTATGTGACTGCATGCATATGGTAGGAATGAGTGTGGTAGGTGTGGTGTGTGTGCATGTATGAGTAGCATGTAGAGTGATATGACTATACATGTATGTGGGGTGCATATATGTGTGTAGGTAACTGTGTATATGGTATATGTGTGTATGGGAACGTGTATGGGTTTCTGTGTATAAATGTGTGTGGGGGGGTGCATGTATGTGGTGTGTGTGTGTGTGTGTGTGTGTGTGAGAGAGAGAGAGAGAGAGAGTATGTGTATGTATACCTGTCTGTCTGTTAGGAGGAACAGAATCCTGCTCAGAAGGCCTCAAGTTTTAACAACTCTTAGAAAATCACCAACAAGGCTCAGTGGATGCAAATTTCAGGCTATGGACCTCTGATAATTAGCTTTAAATATTGGCTTAACACACCATAGAATCATCTAGAAAGAGAGTGCCAGTAAGGGGTTGTCTCTCAATCACGTTGACCTGTGGGCATGTCTATTGTGGTGTCTTGATCATTAATCAATATGGGAACCCCCAACATGTAAGTGAAAATGGCAGGAAACAAATATAAACCCTGGTATCAACTCCTTGAATGGGCAAGTTATGCGATGCCATGAACAAAACTCATTTTTTGGTTACTAGTGACTTGCAGGTTATCAGAGAAGAAACAGATGGTGCTAGGGACTCTTTTGGGCAACATTGTCACAAGCACTCCATCACATGTCCAAGTGACAGTCTCCTTTTGTAAACATCTTGTGCAGTTCACTTTTATAAATCACATTGACATTAATGGATAACATTTGAGCTGGTAAAATGAAATGGATTCTAATTTATTTAGCCAAAATACGTCTCAAATCAGGGCAAATGGCCATTTTCATGAACTAAAAATGAAAATATCATTAAAATGTTATTTAAAGCATATGTATTGATACTTAATACCTTTGTGACTCAATTAAAATCAAATAAAAACCAATTGGTCTGGTGTACTGGTGGCACATGCCCTTAATCCCAGCAGTTGGGAGTTGAGGCAGGCAGCAGCTCACTGTAAGTCTGAAGCCTATCTGGTTGTATAGCAAACAGTCACACTAGACTGTTAGATAGCAAGACCTAGTCTCTAGAAAAGGGAAAAGAAACAGAAAAGAAAAAGAAGAAAAATCTAAAAGATAGAAAATGAAAAGAGAAAGGAAGGAAGGGAGGGAGGAAGGAAGAAAGGAAGGAAGGAAGGGAGGGAGGAAGGAAGGGAAGAAAGGAAAGAGTCAACTGATCTAATTTAAATTTTCTTTCATTTTTTTCACCAATATTTTGGAAATGCTTCTTCATTCTCTTTGGTTTTGTTCCCCCCTCTCCATGCAGTTGTATTACTGTTTAACTTTTTGTAACAGTAATGAGGAAGGAAATAGTGTCTGGTCTTCTTCCTTTTAACAAGTAGACACATTTTTCTCTGCACCTAGGATAGTTTTTGGTAGGTACACTAGTGAAGTAAATAGACATTGAAGTTAGAAAGTATGTGAGATTGGGCAAATGGGAAGAGAGAATAGATTTAATTTCTTTGCTAAGATTTTAAGAATGTCATTACCTCATTTTAAATTTGCTTTGCAATTTTTCCTTTGGCAAAGGAACAAATCACATGCAAAGTCCACATGTGTTATCTTAAGCTTATAATACTTCTTTGTAGAAAAATACTAAAAATCTGGCCTTACTAAACATGTTCACATACCATATTCCACTCATAATATATTCACTTTAATGAATTTTAGGGACAAACAGCAAAAACCATTAATTTATAAAAGAAAGTTTCAAGAAAATATTTTTGAATGAAAAGAATCCTAAATTGTTTAAAGAAAAACAATTTCAATGAGAGGCCAAGAAAGTATATAAAAACATGTGAACTTAATGAAGTAGGATACTGGAGTTGATCATACTTTGGTAAGGGAGAACATTTGTCCTTACAGTATTATGTCAAAGTATGGAATAAGCACAACCCTAATTATCTCTTATTATCATCAGTCATGGGTAATGTTGAATTTAACTTAGGAGTGAAGTAGGGGAAGGAATGAAGTGCTCCTCTCCACTAGGGTAGTTATGGTAACTCAACCATCCAAATCACTCATCCCACAGCCCCTGTCACTGGAACATTACTTTACAACATCTTTTAATAAATGGTGATTTTTAAATCAACCCAAGATCCATGGGAGTAGGTACCTCATTATATCCCCTGTGCTTAGCAGAGCCAAGTGCATGGCTGCTCACAAATAATGTTTGAATGAACAGATGCATCATTGAACTTAAAAAAAAAAAAAGGAAGGAGGGATGCTTAAAAAATACAAGATTGTATGAGATAAAATGGCTGCTACTGCTTGTATTACTCTATTGGACAAAGTAAAGGGAGAGTTGTAGCCCAAGATGGATATATATAAAGAATCAAGGATAGTGTCAGATGGTAAGAAAGCCACTAGAGGAGATCCGAGTCAGGTACAGCCAACCATGGCTTAGGTGCTTTCTGAGAGTAAGGACTGGGCTGTATCAACTTTAGGATGAGTGCTGAATGCTCAGGCCAATAAAGCAGCATGGATATAAGCCTCTTCCCTAAGGTCGAGGGAATGTCACAGAAACGCAGGACAGATACATTAGAAGTGCTAGAGAATGGGGAAGATCACTGTGAAGCACTGTCTTCTACATGGGATGTAATTATGAACACATAGCAGCTGTCACTACCTGAAAGTGACCTGTATGTACACATATGTGCACATACACGATGTGTGTGCATATATGTATATATATATACACACACATATATATGTGTGTGTGTGTGTATACTATCATGCTATATATGTTTATACATATATACCATGATAGTAGGAAAGGATTAACTGGTAACAAGAAAGGAGCCTGGAGTATTCAGAAGGAGATAAGAGAGGATGGTGTGGTGAATATTGTCACAATGAGTTACATACATGTGTGAGACAACCAAAATAAAAGATTAGATAAATGACATGTTCAATGCCTATATATCTATATCTATACTATATATATGCATATATATATATATATGCCTATCTATTTGCTGGTATAAGACATATCTATAACATGTAGTACAAGGATTGGTGGTGAATCTAGAAAGAAGTCAGTGCTTTAGAGTTACCACCTCCTGCCTTTCCTTAAAGCTGCAGTGGCCTACCGCTTCCAGTGAGTCTACAACCACTAAAGGTTCTACCACCCACCAAATCCACACTATAAGCAACGGAGTCAGCCGAGGGGGGGGGTCTTCACATTCAATCTGCAACACACAATGTAGCATGATTTTATCTGGTCCCAAAAATGATGTTAAAGTCATCTGTGCATGATTTAGTGTTTCAAGAGAAGGACATTCTTCCACCTTCCTGAATAGCCCATCTAGTCATCAAAATATGTTTTAAATAAAACCATAATTCAGTGTTTGCAGAATTAACAATACAAGAGGCATCGCCTCAGATGACATACTGAACAAATCTTTATAAACACAGAGACAAACTTGATAAGATGAACAGATCTGGGTAGAACATGAGAGAGAGAGAGAATTTATCACTGAGAGAAGCCTTGTAAGTACATAGAAAGTTGGGGATATATATTCCTGTATATAATCTACTATATATATATATGAATTATGAATATATCCTCATACATTTTATTCAAATGACATTTTGAATCATAATTTGTCAGTTGCATAGAGTAGGTAATGATTGGGAAAGGTTGTCTATAGAGTAGCTTAGAATTGCCAAAGCACAGAGTGGCAAGACTTACTGAGGAGGCTAGAGAGGATTAGGGAGATGACTCAGTGCTCCAGATCTCTTGCTCCCACAGAACCTAGCTCAGTTCTTAGCTCTCCTGTTAGAGCATGAAACTTACACTGCTTCCATCTCCAAAGGATCTGATGCCCTGTGACATATATCCAAATGTGTACAAGTACATGTAAATAAAAATAAATCTGAAGTGGAAATTTCTGGTTTCTTAACAACTCAGTTGTATTATATGATGTTTTCCTAGAAATTGTCTTGTAAAAGAGCATATAATATTTTGCTGAAAACAGACACTTGAGAGGACATGTGATGTTTAGAAAGAATAGAAGTAGAATCCCACATACAGTGACAGGGTACACAGCAGTGCTGTGCTCTGGAATGCTTCCCTGGACTTCACGGGTGTTTGCTGGACTTCACCGGTGTTTGTTGGTCTCCACTTTGTAGAAAGAAAGGCACCAAAGAACTTCTCAAGGTATTCTGCTTGATTCTGTCTGCTTCTTCTGACTTGTCCATTTATTTATTTATTTATTTATTTATTTATTTATTTATTTAATTTTTTGCTGATTATGCCACTACTACTGATTTGGATTCAGTTTTGGTGTTTACTATTGAACTGGACTGTTGATATCCTGAAAACAGAGAGTGGAATCGCCTCAAGGAAACACTTCTAAACAGGTCTGCGAAACCCTTTCATATTAACCTTTCCCCCTCCCTCTGATCAGTGGGTTAGAAAGGAAGATGATGTGTTCAAAAACCCTAAATAAAGTAGGCTTTGAAAAAATCTAAGCCTGCATAAGTTTTAAAGCTTTTCAGTGGAATATTTCTGGAGTGTAAGTGTGATCCTGGGAGCACATGAAGGTCAGAGAGCCAGAAATAAGGAAAAGGAGAGTTTGTACAGGCAAGCTGACGACTACTTCTTGCAGCAGGACCACCTCAGAAACTGTGTGGAACACTATCTGCCTGCCCCATCTATGGCAGAGAGTCATGCAGATTGCCAAAAACTCCCAAGTCTTGTTCACTAAAGATGCCTCGGTGTCTAATCTCCTACATATCTAGGTTTCCATTTATATGGACACTTCAAGAGACCCTTGGGGAGGAGTGAGCTACCAGAGTGCACCAGGGTCCAGTGCTATTAGTATAGCTTGCAAGAATCCAGATGAGCAAGTTGTTCAGTGGTCTGAAGAGAGAGATCAGGCCCAGGGGATGTGGAGTGGGACTTCAGAAGTATGATAAAGCAAGTGACATGATTATATATTTCTGGCTTATCCGTTTAGGACTATCTCCTATGTTATAGCAAGACTTACAGAGACCTCTCATGCTTTCTTCCCTTGTTTATTATTTGACTATGTAATATATTTATCCATTACACTAGGATTTGTACAGGGTACGGCGGGTAGAAATTCAAGTATTATAAATCTTTTTGGTTCATTTTTTAAGTTCATAGTTTTATCAATGATGTGACCTCAATATCACAAGTACATAGCATGTTATAAAGAAATAGATGTTTTTATGATACAAACAAATATTATACCAAAGAGTGTCCCACTGAATAAATCATTTCACCCCCTTGCAGAGAGTCATTTTCCCCTAGGTTGCCATGGTCCATTTCTGCCCTGGGAGCAGAGACTGTTTAGTTTACTACATATTCTCTGCCTGAAGGCCAGAGGTAGAGAGCTAGACAGATTTCTGCACTCATAGGTAAAGTGCCTCTGCCGCACAAGAAAGCCTTTAGGGGGGCTGGACTCTCACTGCATCCTTGCTTCTTCAGTTACCTGGCCATCTTCCCAGGAAGGAGGTGGAAGATGGCCTATCCTGTTGCCAACACCAGCTCCCTGTGCATCCCAGGAGCCATTCAGCCACCAGCTGACTCTACCGAAAGTGGCTGGCTTCCTCAGAAGCACTAGAATGAGAAATGCTTGATTCATTAAAATCTTTGATGCAATACTAGCAAGCTTGGGTCAGTCACGAGGAATACACCATACCAGGAGCATATTTATATGGCAATAAACTTTTAATGCCCAAGAAAATGCTTGAATAAAAATAAAATCAGAATAAAATTATCAAAAGACATCATTGGAGAGCAGGTAAGTTTTCTTCTGGCCTTTGTGACTGTGAAGTCCTGGATAGCATCATGCTTCTGGTCTGGAATTAGTTGATGTATGGCTAGCTGTCAGGATTCCTTAGTATTTCCATTAAATGCTCAAGGCAAGTGAGCAGAGCGTGCAGAGTGCTTTATGGGGCAGTCAAGGCAGTGCAGAAGGCTGCAGAAGGCTTTCAAGGGGAACCTCCCATCTACTGAAAGCGGAGGGCTTTTTTGATCCTTAAGGCCCCAGGCTAGGGAGAGGAAGATAGGAAAGGTAAATTCTAGTAGCTCTTCAAAGGGTGTGACTGAGCACAAAGACTTTTAGGAGAGACCGACTCTGCTCCCCAAAGAGAAATTAAGGACTCAGAAACAGGAACAAATTTCTCTATAGAGCATGTCTGCAGGAGCATCTCTCTTGGAGTTACTCCTCAGTCCCAGAGTTACAGAAAAGCTGCCTGAGACATGGCACCCTTGGAACCCCCTGGGGTGAAAGCCTGCTTTAGACTGACTTGATTTGCTGTGCGGGGGGTGGGGGTGCGGGGGTGGCGGTGGGGGGGGGGGGGGGGGGGGGGGGGGGGGGGGTGTGGCGGCGCTGGCGCAGGTTTACCAGGGGTTGGCCATAGTTTGGGATGTTTCAGAGCTCTCAGGAAAGGAACATAGGCGGAAGGGTAGCTCCACTGAAGCAGTGTGTGGGAGTGGGGGGAGGGTGCCATGAATCCTCAGACTTGTGAAGATGATCCAGAAGTTAAAGGAACTAGAGGGCCCACCAGTTGGTGTTGCAAATCACCTGGCTCCCCTGAGACTGACTATTCACTCACTCCTGTTCTGAATGCCTTCACATCCCACGGTGTTTCAGATTGCGGTGGGGGTGATGAGTCATGTTACTTTTTAGTCTGATTTTCTCCCACACAAGGGTGATCCTGGTAATCTGAAAATGCGTGGGAAAGAAATGCGAGTCCCGTGTGGGCAGCAGGAGGTATATTGTACCCACTGCGCTTCAAAGTAGCCTGAGGAGCTTGGGTAAAACCATGTTGGCCTCATCGTGCCTCGGTTTCCTCATCTGGTCCGGAGCAGTCTAGTGCACTCCAGGCAGCGGGCTGAAGCGCAGGGCAGATTGAGTGTGGTGTGTGCGCGCGCTCTCTGAAAACGTCAATCTGACTGACTTTGATGCGTTCTTCCAGCCAAGCTAGGGGTGGAGGATGCCTAGGCTCTAAAATTAGTCCAGCTTCCAGGCGAAGCTGGCCGCCGGGTCTCCCTGCCCCCTCCCCCTCCCCTTGTCTTCGTGTGTAGCTCAGATCTCTGGTCATCCCCCATCCCCATCCCCCAGAGAACGTGGCTCTGCGGGAGGGAGGAGAAGACAGCGAAGCTAGGGGTTTGGCAGTGCGGCGGCGGCCGCGGCGATGGAGAACCGGGTAAGGCTCCACCGCCAGCAGTAGCGGTGCAAGCTGCCTAGAGCAGACGCCAGAACCGCTCCTCCCGGCAGGCTGCGCTGTGATCCGGGCTGCGCGTTGGGACCTCGCTCCCGGGTTCCCCTCCCCTCCCGCCGCCATCCTCCTCCGACTCCCCTCCTCCGCCGCCAACCCGCAGCAGTGGCGGCGTCCTGAGCGCCTAGCGCCTCCGCTCGCCGCCCTAGCCTCAGCCGGGAGCACGCGGCGAGCACTGCGGCGCAGGCGGCGGGGTGGCCAGCTCGCCCTAGGCTTGAAAGGAAGACCACGGAGGACGCGCCGGGTGCAGGGTAGCATCGCTGACCAAGGCAAAGGTGCGTGAGGATTTTTACCGTGATTATTTGGGTGCGTGGTGCACCGGCTGAGGTGCATCTTTCTCAGAACAGCCTCCGCAACCTGGTTACTGAGAGGCTGATGGGTGCTCCGGAAAGCTAAAGCTCTCAGAGAGAATGGGGCCGGGGGGGGGGGGGGGGGAAACTTTTCACCTTGTAAAGTTCCTGGCAGGGCACTGCCTGGAGCTCTGGTCATTACTGCTACCAGCTGAACCCAGGGAGACTTAGCCCTGCGGCAGGAAATGGCATCGTAGTTGGTTAAGTTTAGGGCTAGCAATTAGAGGAGGGAGGGCTTGCGGGTCTGTGCACGCAGCTCTGGTTCTCACTGAGCTTTGGCCGCTGGCTGCAGGTGGATGAGATCAGGCGGCGATTCCGCTGGGTAGCTGGCGCTTGCAGCACTCAGTAGGAAGAGGGGCAGATGCCAATGGATGCACTGGCAGGACCCAGAGGCGCAAGTTGGGTGCGTGCTAGAGGAGGCTATGAGCGGAAAAAGAGAGTCCAGCCTCCACTTCCACGGTGCAGGAAGGGTAGCTAGACTGTTCGCCGGCCCTAGACATGCGTCTGAGTCTTGTCGGGTTGTGAAAGGTTCTAAATGACAGCCGATTTTGAACTGGTGCGACAGTTTGGCCGAGAAGCCAGGAGAGGATTTCTGTTGTTTTGACGGGAGAAGGACCCGAATGCTTTGGGAGAACGCATGATTTTTTTTGGCGGGCGTCCGGACTGACCATGCTATTTGAAAAGAGAATAGCGCTAGTCTGACCATCCCAGGGATGCCGAACGGCTCTTGTGGCTCCTGTGGGCACGTTGAGGGCGCACTGTTCCGCGCCCCGAGTCCTTTCCGGAAGGTGTGAAGAAAAAAAAAAACAAAAACAAAAACAAAAACAAAAACCAAAAAACATTGGCTCGCCAGAGTGCAGTTGGGGATCTTAGAGGGCTGGCTGGAGGTGGCAGAGGGAGACTGGACAGATTTCGCGTGGCGTTCGGTGAGCGAGAGGACTTGACCAGCTGGGGTCGCTGAGCTAAAATGCATCGGCCGGGCTAGAGAAAGGTGGCGAGCCCGGGTCTTTTTGGCAGTATAAAGCGGTCACTGTTTCCTCCCCCTAGTCGACTCTTTTCGCCTGTGTTTTCGGAAATGTTTAAACATTGTCCAAGATTAGACTTTGAGGAAAGCAACTTATGTTGCTACCCTCTGGCCTGCTCTTAGGAGCTGTGGTGCGCTCGGAGAGAGGGTGGGATGCAGAGGGCCGGGTGTTGCCGGGCGCTGTAAAGGCACAGCTCTTGGCTCGTGCTACCAGAGGAAAGGGGGCGCTCCTAGATGTGCGTGCTGGCGATAGCACCCACCTTGAGGTACAATAACGAGCAAGCTCGGCAATGAGAGTACCCATAAATGAACGTGAAGGTAGGCTACGGAGACAGTGAAGATGCGGAGGTGGCTGGGAGTCTCCCAGAAGCAAGAAGCGCTGGCACTCGGGGCTGAGGGCAGCCAGTGGCTCAAGCCTCCCTGAAGGAGACCCACTTTGTCGCCACTTGCGCTCGAGACCTGGATCCTGGTGGGGGTATTCTGGAATCCTCAGCACAGCGGCTAGAGGGAGGAACACTGGGCTAGGCTGAGGATGGGAGAGTCCTTTCTATGCCTTCCCCTCTTCCCCGCCCCCAGACTTTGGCGCGTTTACTTCCAAGTTGGATCCCACTTCCATTTACAAGTGTCAGACAAACCGCGCCAAGTACCCGCTCTCTCCAGCTCAGCCAGATGGGGGAGGGCGCGGGGCGGGACCGTGCGCCCACCGGGGTCGGCTCCGGAACGGCTCTGCGGAGTGGTTTCCTAGCTTTTAGGCCTTGATGTTTAAAGGGTATATAAAAGAAAACTGCAAAGCCCATAGCACTAGTGTATACTCGCGTACCAGCCTTTTATCCTCCTTTCCATCGACACATTAATTTTCTAGCCCGACGCTTGTCTTTTCAAAAGCGAGTTTAGGCAGTGGGAGGAGGGGCGGGAAGCTGGTAGCCAGTCCACCTCTGTGGCTTTGAGCTCTGGGCTTTGTTGCCAGGATTTGATTGCGCCCGGGCCGAGTTAAAAAAAAAATGTAGAAAGACAAAACAGGCCAGACATACTGCAGGCAAAGCTGCCTTGATTCGGGCCATGGAAAGGGAGAACTGCCATCCAGGAATTGAGGACCCAGAGGCCGGCATCTCAGAGAGCACAGGCTCTCTCGCTGCTGCAGGAGCCCAACTCTGGGTTACCCAATGCTTGAGTGGGGGAGGGGATGGGAAGTGGGGGAGGGGATGGGAAGTGAAGAAGGGAGCTCAGTCTGTTGTGGAGATTGGATCTCATCAGAAAGAAAGGGAGGAGATGGGAGAAAAAGAGAGAGAGAAGAGAGTGAGGAGATGGAGAAATAAAAATGATAAGTGCTCCTAAAATGTGCAGATCATTGAAGGCTTCTACCGTCCACACCAAGCCCCTGTCCAATTAAAAATTGGACAATTGCACAGGGAGAATTAAAAAGTAAATTAAAAAACCATGCAAGGTAAACAGGGCACCAAAAGACAAAGTGTGTTTTAAATGTATACTAACTTCTCCTTGGTATGACTTTTATGTAGTAGGGTTGGTGTAGGTGAGGAGTTCAATTGTCTTTTTTTCTTAGCGTTGTCTAGGGAGACAAGTTGCTTTCGAGAAATAAAGCAAATAATTAAAATCAGTTAGATCAGGAGTCCTCATTTTTGTCTCTGGAACTTGGGCAATGGATAGTGTTGGAATGGGTTTCTGTGCCCTGTGCACCGGGAGGAGAAAGTTCCCAGGACTATCCATGTTATAACGTCTTCATATCTGAGCCATACAAAACTCCTTGTGAGAGACAGCTGGCTGTGAGATCAGAGACTGCTGAGCTGCTGAGCTGGCTCCAGCTCTCCTCACTGCAGGCTTTTACAGTCAGTGTTTGTTGTCCAGTGACTGGCTTTCCAGCCTTGCCTCCACCAACTCTCTGCTGCTCCCAAATTTTATTTATTCTGGTTCCTGGCAGAGACATTTTGGGAATTTTTAAATAGTCAGGACCCAGTCAGTTTGTTAAGTAGCAATTATATTTGTGCTGAGCTACTAAGGAATGAAACGAGCAGCAATAAATAGGGATGGGGGTGGAGCACCCACTGACCTGTGTGTTGTGTGGCTATTTTGCTAGCTCACAGCTTTTTGTAAAGCGAGGGTTCGTTCTTCTTACTGCTCACATAAGAAGAGTTGCAGGCTTTGTTATCATCCCTGAATTCTTCCCATGCTGGGGAAGGGACTGCTCTTAATCTAGATAGTGAGTTACCTCAAATAGAAAGAAATAGGCAGCCGCCATCCTGGAGGGTCATTGAGTCATAACCCACAAGTCACAGGGTGATTTGCGAGGTCTGCTAATGGTTCATCACAGACCAACAACCTGGTAGTCTCTTTTTTTGGAGTTAGGATGGGTGTTTCTCTGGGCCTTGGATTTGTCCAGGCCAGTGATGGAAAGAGGGGAACCGTAGTGGTAAGGATGTCTGTTGTTTCCCTCTGAGTCACCTCCAGTGTTTGTGCTGCTGCAAGAACATTGAGTAGAATTCATCTCCTGGGTTCAGGCTCTTCTACATTGATTTTTTCATTGTAAAAGTGGTTTTGGTGAACTCTGTCTTTTCTTTGTTGATTGGAGAGACACTAGGATTGGAAAGAGAATTTAAACTAAAGGTATCTTCAAATGTGTATAGTCTCAGCACTTGGGTTATGGGGGCAAGAAGTTCAGAAATTGAAGATTACCCTAAAGTCCAACGTAAGTTATAGGCTACTAGTCCAGCCTGACACACGTAAGACCCAACCTGATCTCAAAAAGTGGAGAGCTAATAAACCTGAGGGGAAAGACTAGTTTCCTGACCAGTGTCTCCTTACAGGAGAAGCCCACAGATGTTCATATGCTTATCAACACTGAAGGGAAGAACAAGCTCAGTTGCTTATTAATAAAATGACTAAGTGACATTTGTTCCTGACATTTGTTCTTTTTCCTTCCTCCTCTCCATCTCCCTTCTGTTTTTTCCCCTTACTGTTGATTATCTGTTTCTCCAACTTGTGAGAACTGGGGACATGAAGACCCACAGTGTGACACTCTCCTTTGACAGACTGGGGATAAAAATCTTTTCTTTGGGTGCATTCATTTGACTGCACTGGTATTTCAAATCCAGCAATTTCTCTGAGTAACTTCTCATCTTATAAGCTTTTCCCCAATGACTCCTTTCTCCATTCTTCTCCAAGAATAACTTTAGAGAAGTTGGTTCTTAAAACAATCATTTTAATGCCACAAATTGAATCTATTGAGAAGACATTTAGAACTCACCTGGTGGCTTGAACTCTTCAGGTTTAGCTTCTGTCAGATACTCATAAAATAACAAATGACCCATTATAGCGCCTGAATAGGTGGAGTTTTCAAGTTAGTCCCGGTTTTAGCCTTTTCCACCATAGGAGTTCTCCCCACCCCCAGCTCAGCTACAAGGGCAGAAGTTTGAGCATGGATTTCCTTGTGTGAGTCTGCAAAGTAGAGGTAATGAAGAATTGACCTCAGGACACAGTAGTCAACCTCATGATCAAAGTGTGGTCTTCCTGTAAGTGGACTAGGTTGTTATACACTGATACAGAAGCCTTGGAAGATTTCTGGAAAGAACCAAGATAGTCTTCCCTCAGACACTACCTCCTGAAGATGATGCCTTCTTGGACACAAAGGTTATACACAGGACTTGGATAGGTCTTAAGACTGACTTTGGTGTCTCAGTATGCAAAGCTATGAAGACTAAGGCCACTAGCCTTTTTATTCCTTTTTCTTATAAATTAACTTCACTTTCATTTGTTTCTACCTAATCACTGTTTCTTTTATCACTTGACCACTCTTTCTTTTGTCTTATAAGAAGACTCTGTTATGTGGCCTGGAAATCATATAGAGCCATGCTGGCTTTAAATTGTGGGTCTTCCTTTCTCTATCTCCCAAATGCTGGGATTAAAGGCTTGTACTACCATGCCTAGAATCCACTTATTTTACATCATATTCAGTAATACTGAAACTACCTCTATCTTATAGGATTCAAAGAAAAACTAACTAGACTCATTGCTTTGGATCTTTGTTAATGTAAGATTCTGGCGAGCCCGAGCTTACTGGGGACTCCCTGAGTGAACTACAAAGAGTCAGGAATCAATGCAAAAACCTATCTGACTTTATTGTTCCAACATGTTGGGGTCGCCCTGCACATGGAGAGAGAGACTAACCATGCACAGTCTGTACAGCGAGCCTTTATACAGTTCTCCAGGCAGCAGCTATTATGCACAATGTAATTGGCAGAACAGTGTGACTTTTAAACTGATTGGTCAATAGAGAATGAGGTGGGTGGCCAACAGGAATGTGTCTATGAGCTCCAGTGGTTGGTCCCTCCTCCCTCTCCTCTGAGGTATGTACTTAGTCCCTCCCTTCCAGAGGGGAGGGGTGCCTATGTTCTTTATGACCTTTTGCTTCCAGGACTGGAGGGGTCTGGGGGAATCTTCTGAAGTTCCTGAGCTGACTTCTTCATTTCTTTTCCTGTTGTTGTGATAAAAACTCAGTCAAAAGCAATTCCAAGGAGAAACTGTTTACCAGGTTCATAGTTGCAGGTTAAAATCCAGTTCCAGTTCCAGTGGCAGGAGATAGGGACAAAACTGGTCACATTATATCTATATCAAGAGACAGAGAACAATGAATGTTTGCGCTCAACTGCCTCTTTCATTCTCATTCATTCTAAGACCTGGACTATGAAATATTGCTGCCCACATTCAGGATTGAATTCTCTCACTTAACCCAATTAAGAAAATTCCTCACAGGCATGCCCACCATATTAAAAAAAAAATCTTGTTAATCCCTCACTGAGACTCCTTCCTATGTGATCCAGATCCTGTCATGCTGACCACTAAAAGCAATCCTCATAGCTTTGAACATTTATTCTTCCAATGGGAAGGCAGGATACAACTATGCATCCACTCTGGAAATTGAAACATATTTGCAATTATTAACTAGAAAGAAAGAGTGACAATGAGCAGGAACC
>JADRCD010221810.1:0-19034 GCA_019843815.1 Montemys delectorum | reverse complement strand
AGAGAGAGAGAGAGAGAGAGAGAGAGAGAGAGAGAGAGAGAGAGGAGAATTAATTGATCATATTATACACACACACAGTGAATTGATCATATTCCCCACCATTATCCCTTTTATTAGTTTCAATGAAACCTGAATATATAAAATAGTCACTGGACAGACTACACAGGATGTTAGAATGTTACTTGATGTTCTATGATGGATTCCAGAATTTACCCAACCCTTTCTCCATTATCCTCTTGTGGTTTGTCCATACTGCCAAGATAAAAGGGAACTCTAGGGATTTAGAATGTGTCTAGAAGCCTTGAAACAAGTGCATGTGGTGTATTCTGACTTGCTACCTCTCTATAGCTGAGTCTTAGCCACAGACATAGAATTAGTTATGGCATGGCAATATCGAAGGTGTTCCTCACTTTACAAATTAGTTTTGTTAATTACATTTCAGTCGAAAGAACAAGAGAACCAATAAAACTAAACAAAACTAAAAAGCCAATTGGCTGCTATGTGATCCAGATTCCTGAATGTGAGAGGGACTCTCCATATCAGGTAATAATGGTAATATTCATTGGAGATGTGCATAGTATCTCTACTCATATGTTTTTTTCTTCTTTCATCTTCTTTGTTTCTTTCTTACTTTCTTCTGTGATTCCAGAAATAAGTGCACATGTTAAAGAAAGCATAGCCACAGAGACGTAAGTATCTTAAGAATGGCCACTAAATTATAGCTCAAAGACTGGGGAAAAGGTGCTCTTCTCAATAGCATATGAAGTCAAAACAGAGAAGTCTGGAGCAGCTTGAAGTAAATGCTTCATGGTTTAAGATATAACCCGAATTATCACAATGACTAAATATTACTTAACACTTACAAGCATCTTAAATCCTGACAGATGGCAGGCATTACATTTGGGAAAAGTATGGTTAATGACAGTGTAAAAGTCAGCTTTCTTTGGGGTTTCTTTTTGTTGTTGTTTTTATTTTTTGGTTTTTGGTTTGTCTGTTTTTTTCTTGTCGTTGTTGTTATTGTTGTTTTGGGGGGCATTGTTTGTTTTAGTTTTGTTTTTTGTTCTGTAAACACCAGCTTTTGGAGGGTTTGTTTTCTTTAGAAGTATAATGAAGCTATCTTGGTAGAAGTTCCTTGAGACATTTTGGAGAGCTAAAACACCTATTGCTGGTGATATTTTAAGTATATGTGTATAAGAAATATTTTGGACTTCTGAGATCTACTTTGAGGTGTAGTCTGGGTGTCTGTGCTTGGCCATTAGTAGAAGCTGAAGGATGGTAGTGACTCGTATAATAAATGAAAATTCATGACAAGTGATTCAGGAAGCCCACCCAAGGGAAGCAACAACTTGCTACCATCGTGTCTTTAGCCTAGCCTGGTTGTGGAGAACCTCGCGACAAAGACATCTACCCATGGAAATGGGCCAGATGAGCATGGCTGTTGTGTGGCTAGTATGCTAAAGAGTGTGGGGTGTGGCTCTTTCCCTCTCTTGAAGTATTAAGATATTTCATAATAGTCATCATATGGATCAAAATTCAGAAGTGTGTGGTATCGGCATTGGGAGCCTACTGCCTCTCTCAAAGGACTGCAAAGGTGCTTCAGACTGTCAATAAAATAGAAACTATGCCTAGAATTGACTATAGGTAAAGAATATTGAAGCATGGTGTCCACACTGAAATACTGGACACAATGGTTTAATTAGTGAACAAAGATTGGGGCTTATTGGCAGGAAGACTATCCTGAGGCACATTCCACTCAGGGAGAGTTCATCACCTTTTGGCTCTTCTCAGCTGTTGCAATGTAACCCTTTGCCATGTTGTGTTTGTGACGTCAGCATTGTGTTCTTTCCTTTCTTCCTTCTCACCCTCTTCCTTTTTTTCTTCTTTCTTTCCTTTTTCTTGACTTTTTTCTCCTCTTTCCACTTCATTTTAACTTTGCAACATTTCAAAATGATGTTCCTTCTCATTTTGATGGCTACTCCCATCCAGTAAGCATAATGTCTCCTAACACTTTGTCCCCTAATATAGGTTTCTATGCAACTTTGGTGCCTCTGAGGGGGAGCTGGGTCTGCAAAGCAAAGCAGAAGCATTGGTAGGATTTTTGTTCCAGCAAATCAGAAGTAATTTATTGTAATCATTTCATATCTGTGGCGACAGACTCTGTGTTATGTTTATTTGATGGCGTCATTTATGTTGTTTCACATTTCTCTATAGCTTTTATGGTTGTTGGTTGATGGTTGAGTGGTTCAGATCCCTTTTATTCCTCATTGTTAGCAAGAAAATAGGAGACTGGGAAATTCTTTTCCTTTTATCTTTGTGGGGCATATTTCTTTTTGAAATACCTTTGATGATCCTAAGTACTTAATCATGTTGCATTTATTGAAGAGAAAGCCTGGGAATGTTAGTCACAAGCAAGAATAGGAGAAGGTAGCTTTTAAACATAGAGGACTTAAGTGACTGCTTACAATCTAAAGTTCAATGTCCTCTGTACTGTGACATTACTGTGAACAGCTAATTCTTAAACAGTTTTCAGTTGCTCTTCCCAGGTATATCCTCTAAAACTGTTTAAAAGCAACTCAGCATTGCATCTGCCTTAGTGAGCTTGCAGGTCAACTACAGTCCGGACGAACTGTGAGCACATCACACTATTAGCCAGGCTGATGGTATGTGCTAGCTTTTCATAACCACAACCTTGTTGGGAAAGTGTATTTAGAGTGCACCTGTTATCTGGCACTAATGTTTTTGCCTGGTATATAAAACTAATGTGCCACCTATTTCTTCAAAAATTATCTTTCTCTTTTATGATATTTATCAATTGGGAAAGGAAAGATATCTGTTTGTGAACCTACTCAGGAAGCTGGGGATTGAAGCAACACTGGCTTGTAAGGCACTAGGTTTTTAAAAGGAAGCAGGAAAGCCTTAGCTTCCCATTCAGGAGGGATTGACTCATCGTGGATAAGGACATTTTGGGCACTATAGGCATTTGAATCAGACATGTAAGGTAACATTTCTTAGATGGCCTTGAATTATCCCATTGATTAGATCATCGTCTCCAAGTTTGGAAGAGTAGGTTGTGTGCATCTAATTTGTTGGGTTAATCACGTTATTCCCAAACTTTGTGCAGCAGTATACACATTAGGTACAATTTAACCTCTGCATATTTTTGTTAAATAGTAGGATTAATAACATATTACACCTTTTCTCTAAATGGGAAATGAGAGAGGGGGAAACTCTGGTGTCCTTCTCAGCACGCATCAGTGCTTATCAGAATAATCAATGTGAATAAGCCTAGATTGCTTTTATACAATAGCTACGTTATCAAACGTTGAGCATACATCACATTTTCCCAAAGCAAATCATATTTTAAATGTATTCAATTAGGGAAACCTCACAATCTGGAAAACTACTTCTTAAAGTAAAGAATATTTTGTCTTGCAATCATCCATCTGTTAAGAAACAGATTAAATTGTAGATACTGGGTTTCTTAAAGAGAAGCAAGTGTGTAAGCATTGTGGAAATATATTTTCCTTGAAATATGTGATATTTGGAAAGCATTTGACCTTTATTTTCCTACTGTTTCCAGGAAAAGCATCAAAGTGGAGGGCAATTGGGGGAAACAAGGCAAATGGATCTTTATGAGTTTAAGGCCAGCCTGGTCTATGAAGGGAGTTCTAGCCAGCCAAGAATATGTAGCAAAACTGTCCCAAAAGATAAAATGTCCACCTGGTTGGTAAGATACTGAGGAAAATGACGAAGTTTAAGATGATCTGGACAGTGCTGCCAGGGTGACTTAACCTAGGAGTCTATCTCTGGCTTTGTCCGGATGCTTGTGAAGACATGACATAAGGTTGATCCTCATCTTAGTCTGCGAAGTTTCATTATTGATCTTTTTTAGTTCTTAGGCTTTCCCTTTCCCTAATTCTTCCCTGGTTGCTTCTTGATCGGGTTGTCCCTTCCCAGGCCTCATGGTTGCTGGCTGGAGGCCTATGCCCTCCAGATGGTCCACCCCTAAGTCTTTTCATGCCTGGTTTATCCCTGTGCCCCCAGGAAGGTCCTGTCTATACCTCCCATTCTGTGTTCTCACGTCTCTGCACTCAGGCCCAGATTACACTCTATAAAAGATATAAATTTAGATCCGAAGCATCGGTTACTTCAGGTTAGGGTGCACATAATTTCTGATTTTGTACATGGAATAAAGTTTTATGGACTGGAGTTATCCATTCATGGTGTAATATCAGCACTCAGTGATCAAGATTTTGAAGAGTGTCAGCCTTCCTGATTTCATACACTCAATTTTTTTTTATTACAGTGGCCCTTTATCATGAGTCTCACAGTGGTATGGCAATGTGGGGTCCCTCCATGCATGCAGCACCCTTTCCAGGATTCAGTGGCATCTCTCCAGTCTTTGATGTCTTACTCTTAATAATACCAGACCTTGTTGATTTTTAGTATTTAAATTTGAATGATTGTTTATATTCAATCTGGCAACCATTCTGACTTTCACTATTGACCATATATGGTCAGGTATTAAAGTGTATTCCTGTAAGGCGTTAGCATGCCCTGCTCTGTGCAGAATAGGTATCTGAAACCAAAAGGAAAGTCCTTAAGCATACATATTGGGTTTCGTCAGAACTATGACGTTTCCCTGAGTGTTCTCATTCAGTGAGGTGAAGGCAAGGGAGGAGATGGGTGAGTGTGCCTTTGTCTGGCCACTTTTTAAGAGCTCCGCATTGTTCGCAAGACCATCCCAAGACAAGAATTATCTACCTTACAGTGTGCTCTTCTGGAGTTTGGTGTTCAAAAGTTAAAACAGGAATATCTCTCAGAGGCAAGCTGTCCCTCTTTGTTAAGAACACAAACACATAGTCATAGTCAAGAAGGTTACTACAAGGATCCTGGAGGCTTTTCTAATTAGTATTTGAACATTGAAACACTTGTAAATGTCATGGCATACCTGTTATCATTAGGTTACTCTCCACATGCTCCATAAGGGGTTAAGGTATTTCAGTGCACACTGAGAACCCATAACATTATGGTCAAGAGAACCTGGCTTTAGAGGGTGACTGCACAATGTCCATGTATCACTAACCTCACATTCATGTAAATGAATTCAGCAGTGTGAACTAAAATTCACATCTCATTAATTTAAAATCTATTCTTTTAAAAAATTATACTGCAATCTAGGCATAATCTGAGGACCAGGACATTCAATTCAACATAAGAACAGGTGTGTGCCTTGGGAACTGTATTATACAAAATGTTCAATAACTGATTCTTAAATGAATGGAAATTGAGAAAGATTGTCTTTCAGATACTTTGTCATTCTTTGAACTTCACAAACAAAATCTCATTAATATCAGCTCCTTGAGAGTATGAGAAATAGGCAATGCTCTTAATTTCTTTTTAAGTGAATTGTGTTTACTAAGGATTGTCTTGAAGATGTTTCCAGCATAATACATGACAATAATAAATCTAGGTAAATTTAGATTCCTGAGTCTTGCCATTTAGCATTCACTAACAGCTCAGTTTTGGAACTGTAGATGGGGAGGAAGAAATGTGTTCTTTCTGGGAGGATTTACTAAAATGAGAGGATGGTGAATTAGACTCTGAAGATCAGCTTTGCACACTCCTGTGCTTCTTATGTTGGTTTAAATGTCGAGCATGTGTTTTCCCAGCCATACTCCATACATGTCCATAAGCAGATGAGAGTGAGAGAAGGCACCCCTGGGCTGGTAGAGGCAAGTGCCAGTCCCACTTTTCCCTATTAACTCACAAGGCCTGCTGGGCAACAGCAGGCATTACAGACACTTAATTGTGTGCTAGGTAAGCCTGGCACCACTCCAACATCCTGCTGGTACATGAATTACACTAATCAGCTGGGATATACTGCACATATTGATTAGAGTTGGATTTTGTTATGCAAAAGAAAAAGAAAATCCTTATAAATAGTGGAAAAGTAATGGAGAGTAATTAAAAAGGCAGAGAGTTAATTTGCAGGTCTTTCCATGAAAGGGCATTTGAGCTTTTGCCTCCATGCCGATTTCCGGGCAGGCTGCACTGGTCTGAGTGGTGAGTCTAAATGGTATGATCAATGTTATCATTCAACTGGAAAGAGCCTATATGGGCAGACTGCATCAATGGATTAGTGGTGACTGAGATCCAATAGGTACTTCTTGATGGCGTTGCTGATAGAAGTACTCCCTTTTTTTTGGTTTACAACATTTTCTTTTTCTTGGTCTTGCTTTGCTCATTATTAATGTCTCTGATCAGAACCCAGTCCCAGTAGGTAATGGTGAGGTAGAGTTAATTGCTGCATACTCTCCCAAAACTCCAGCCCATTCATACTTTGCATCCCTCTTCGTATTGCTCAACAGGCATTGTGATAATTAAAGTGGGACACTGGAAAATTATAGCCATGGATAATATATTTACTTTATTTGTTCCCTCCTCAGCCCCCCTTTGATAGTTCTTATACAAAATAGACTCCAAGTACATAGTTTTGACATGGAGTAATGCATGGTTCTAATTCATGGTTCATAATTCAGATTTAGGTGATGTTTGGGAGACATTCAAGAATTCTTCTCTGAGACTTTGAATGGCAGCTGTAGAAAAGAGAAATCCAGGGGATAGAAAAGTGGCTGCCTTAGGCTTTATGCTTTCCTGTTTCTGGTCTAGTTTAACATCACCTGTGTTCTCCCAGATGCATGTTGGTATCTTCACTGTGCAGAAGACAATAGTATGTGTGGGGACAGATTTAACGTCACACCTTTTCCCCTTTAGGGTCAACATGGGGTCCACACAAAGCCCTCATTCTTTTTCTTAGCATTTGAGCTAAAACTGCAAGTTAGACCATGGACACATAATAACATTTGTATTGCAATATGATTTGGAAATTTAATAGGATTAAAATTTCCTGTGGTTCTCTTACTATTGTATTGTACACACACTACTTAAAGCCAGGTTCTCAGGACCACAATAGTCAGAACTAGATAAGAAGCCCTCTCGGTATGGATTGAAATGCCCCTTACAGCTGTTCTCAAACTGTGGGTTGTGATATCCTTGTCTGATATCCTGTACATCAGTTATTTACATTATGATTCATAATGATAGCAAAGTTCAGTTATGAAGTAGCCACAAAATAATTCTATAGTTGGGGGTCACCTTAAGATGAGGAACTCTATTAAGGGTCATAACTCGTATGTGGAGAGTACCTTAGTGTGACAATGGTTATACTCAAGATAATCTTTGAGGGTTGTACATTCTTCTTTGGAAGAAAATGTAATAACTTTATAGTCTTTGTGTAGAGGGAATGGTACTTTAATTTTCTTATCCATCAAAATATTCAGTTTCATCTCCATTGCTTTTGAGTAAAACTGGTACACCTTCTGTCTTGAGAGAGACCTTTGGTATTTCAGCTAGGAAGGCAGTGATAACAATCTGGTTGGAGGTACTAGAGGAGACTCCATGGTGACTTGATGTGACCTTGGCCTCTCAGGGCTGGGGAAGTATTCATACCATTGTTGTGGCTCTTGGAAATCTGGGTCTAGGAAGCCAGCACACACTTACTGTGCTTTTATTCTAGGAATCACAAGGGGCAATTTCATCGCACCAGCTTTAACATGAGATAGCTTGAGACAGGGAGGATGCACTTAAAGAACCTTGAATAGCAGAACAATTTGAAATGCCTTGCTTGTCAGCTGGCCCTCAGTTTCTACAAAACTATGGAAAAGGGGGGTTCTTTATAATATTGCTTACAGTGACAGAAGACTTCCAGACACTACATGTGTACTGTTTCTGCTGATATTTGCATTTATCAACTAATGCTGACAAGAGCCTTCGATGTATATTTCCCAGTCCACTTCTTCTAGGTTCATATTAGTTCTATCTCTGCTTTATAGATGGGGTACTGAAACACACAGGGAGAGTTGTGCAAAGTCTGAGTTCTTTGCTGAGCTTTGGCTTTGAAGCATAGAAATTGGAGATTTTGTGATTGCCTGATGAGTATGTTGTGGATGATGACCTGGTTTTTAAAATTGGAGTTAGGATACTAACCTAGGTCTTCTGACCTGTGGTTCTATAGGGTCCTCAGGTTGATTATAGTGACAGAAACCCAGGAGAAACAGATGCTGTGTCTAGACTACATACACATTTGGGGTATGAGTACATGTCAAACATTGTATGAATTGTGGGGAGAGAAATATTTCCCCAGCTTTCTCAGGGTTATGGGAACCAAACTCTGAATAGGAATCACCAAAATGTATTAAGAGCTTTCCATGAATGAGTAGTCTTGCAAAATGAAGATCCCCAAACACAGGGAAATTTCTGTTTTTCTGTCTGTCTCCTTGCCTGCCTGTCTGTCTCTGTCTCTCTATCTCTCTCCCTGTCCATCTCCTTCTCCTTCAACCTCTCTCTCTCTCTCCCTCTTTTTCCTAACTTAGAGTTGATTAAGAATGTACAACTCTGGATTTGTGGTCTCATGGTAGGACTCAACCAGGGATACCCATAGAGTCCTATTTCTTCAGTTTCTTCTTGACCAGCCTCTCTATGTTTCTTTCTTTTGTGAGGTAGTATGCCTCTGAAATGAGAGTCTTCTCCTAGTATGTAGGTCAGAAAAACCCTTATGGCTAAGTCCTACATAGGAATATGGGGAACTTAGACTTACATTGCTGAGTTTTGAGGCTACCTTTGATGATGAAGATATAAAGCTTTCATAAAAACCTTGAGAAAGAGGAATCTTAAAACCAAGTTCAATCTTCAAAACTAAGTTCATTTCCAGGCACTTTATTTTGGGTTATTCTGTTCTGAGCTCCAATCATTTTCTGCAGTTTGAGTATACACTGAGGGCATCTGTTAGCACACTCCCTTGGGGAGTCACAGTACAGATGTTCTCTTCTGAACACGGCTTTTCCCTTCCAGGTCATGTGACTACACAAAGGAAGCAGATATTAAAGAGGCCCTAATGTACACGGTGTCCCCTCTACCTAAGGAATCTTTACCACCTGAATTTAGAGCCATGTGTAAAAATGAGCCATGGATTCCCAGTGCCTTTCTTGAGGTTCCTTGTGAGTGATGTATAGGAAGATGAAAATCTGCTGGGTTTTGTTTTGTTTTTGTTTATAGAGTCTCAGATGAATATAAATTTACAAAAATAGAAGATAAAAATGTAGAAAATTGTATTAGTTTGATTAAGAGTCTTATTTGCATAAAAGAGTCTTTGAAAACAATTACCCTCTGGCTTCAGACCCTGCCTTTTCTGGTTTTCCTCTTTTCTGGTCCAAGGTCATTACTAAAAGGCTTCCTGCTTCATGGGAGACGACTTACTGAAATATTAATCTCATCGCCTGAAGTAGATTCATAATGTCTGGTGAATAACTCGGGGTCCTATCAAAATCAGTCAAATAAGAGTTGTTAGTTATGCCTTTGGAAGGTTGACATAGGAATTTGAGGACTTTTACTTGACATAGTGACAGAAAAAAAAAAAAAACACTCATATATTCTCTAGTGAAACAACCTTATCTCATTAGGTTGCTTGTCCAAGACATTATGAAGCAGAATAAGTTGGGTTTTTTTCCCCTTTTAATTGCACATTGAATTTGATGCCTAGAACCTAGAGAAGAGTTAACTTGTGACATTTTAAGCTTGGAAACATGTTAGTTACTTAGTTTGTTTATTAAGAACATACAGAGCTTGAGTCTTTTGTTGAATGCCTTTGCCGTTTGTCAGTGCCTGTACACGCCTGCTATTCCTTATCCCTTCCATCACGTTAGTTGTGTGAATTGACAAGCAGTGGCATTCTTCAACAGTAGGGGTGAAAGTCTCCATTCTCCCTTGTTAGTGTTTAATGATAATAATACTTGCAAGCACAGTCCTTAGAATAAGGTAGACGAAACAAAAACAAACCCTGAGTGTGACGGAAAGCTTCTGCCTGATTATACAAAATAGCCTCAGGCTGCAACAGATACGCTGCAAGTGAGTTTGGCTCGTCTTATTGACATACTGGCTTGTCTGTTTGTGAGCAGACATGCATTATCCTTGGCAACTTACCTGGAAACATCCTTGAAAGTTTGCGTTGCCCTTCCTTTCAGTTACTCATGTTCACAGAATGACTAAGTCTGGGTAAACGGCAGTGCAGTCCATTTTGCACACATCTCCCCAGCCCCACTGATCGAATAATTTTGTTTTTACTTTGGAAGGCAGTTTTGCTTAAAGTCACAACAGAATGAAGCAGGGTTAGAGACAGACAGCATTGCTTTGTGGCATCTCATTGCTATGCAAATGAGATTCAAGGAGGTCATTCCTTTAGCAGTTGCCCTGGCCCTGGTGTCTACTTGGTATTCCTTGGCCAAACTTCCTAGGCATTCATTACTGAGAAATCCTGGGTATTTAACTCTTTGCTGGCATTAGGCTGGCAGTGAGAGTGCATTTCACAGTGCTTTGATGCCCACCCCACTCCCACCTAAGGAACCTCCTCTCAATGCACTTCTGTGCTTGCCAAAGATAGGATTGCTGAAGTTCAATTGTGAAATTTCTTTTACTGTATTAAGTACTTTAATCATTGTTGTACAATGTAACTCTCTATAGGTATTTTATTCATTCACATCTGCAAAGTGTTCTCACAGATTTTTTTTTTTTTTTTTTTTTTATAGAACTATGTATGCCTATGCTGGTAAAAAAGTTCCCAAATTACTTAAATTACATGCTCTGAAATTCAAATTTGATTTCACTTCATTTGTCAGGAAATAGAAATAGGAAGTAGAAAGTAAAGACACTGACATCATGATAGTTCAGAAAGAACTGATGACTTACCATGAGTTCAGGTTGTTGTTGGGGCTTATCTTATAAGCTTTGTTATAGTATTAGTTGATCAATGTTTGTGTTCACTCAAATAATAGGTAGCTTTGGTTTAGTTGCTGATTTCTCTCCATGATGCTAAGAACTGAACCTAGGCCCTTGTGCATGAGAGGGGAGCATTGGACCACTGAGCTGCATTGTCAGTTCCAGTGGGTGTGTGCTTTAGGTGGTCTATTTGCTTTCTGTTGTGATCCAGGTTGAAAGCACCTTGCCAAGCTTGAAAAGCTGCCCTGTTTGAGGTGGGAGCAGTTAGGGTTATTGCAATAGTAAGTTTCATTTGCACACCTCAGACACAAAAAATGTCTAGATTTTTAGCTTGCACAGGCATTGTACCCACAGTAAAACATGGTTTGTATTGGCTATGAAGCTTTTGGAACCATAATGAGGAACACTGAGTGAACAATGTCTCCCCCACATTAAGGAGAGGGAACTATTAATAGTTGGGGAAATATGATAATACACAATTCTAGCACTAGGATTTAACTGACTTCACGGATTAGGAAGCCAGCTCTGGATTAAGTATTGAAATATATTTTTTAAAGTCCTTTAGGATGCTATGCATGGCTTTTATAAATCTTATTGAAAGTGTCTTATCTAAGTGTCTGCTGGAGGTAAAGGACTGCTCAGGCAGCTGATAAAGACAAGTTAGCTTGAATTCTGCTGAGAGATGAATTACTCTACAGTTTGAATGAAGGGCATTAAGAAATGACTAGTGATTAAATAAGTGGAACCATATTTAAATAGCTATATAAGTGTAATCTTTGAAGTAAAAATTTAAAAGTACCATTTAGTCTGGCTCCCCAACTGTACCCAACTTTTTACTAGCTCACACATATCACTCATATAAGATTATCTTACATAGTCTGCTTGCTGGGTGCCAGAGGGTCAAGAAAATAAACAAAGCAATTGCTCTCAAGGTATCAAGTCTTGGGGAATAAGATAAAGCCTACAGATAATAATCAAGAACTAGAAGGATTGCAGAACACTTCACACCAGACCTCGGGAAGGTGAGTGCAGCCCTGTTTCAGTAGGGAAAAAGTACTTGGAAAGGAAAGTTTGGTATGCCTTGTTATATCTATATATTGATATATTTGGAATAAATCCTAATCTTAGAAGGCTAGGCAGATGATGACTTTGAGTCTAGCCTGTCCCAAAGCTCTGTCCCAAAGCTAGCCAACAAATGAACAAATAAACAAAAACAAATGAATGAATTAGCAAGTAAAGTGCTGATCTTTGCAAGCGAGAAGACCAGAGTTCAGGTCCAGAACTCAGGTAGAAGAACGAAGTATCACGGTATTTTGTTGTAATGTCAAGAGAATTGGGGACAGGTAGATCTCAGGGACGTGTTGGGCAGCCAGTCAAGTCTAAACTGCAAAGACTCAGTGAAAGACCCAAGAAACAAAGTAGACAGCTCCTGAGCAATGGCTCTGAAGGATGGCAGCATTGGTCTGTATGGGCACACAGCTAGGAGATGGGAGCACAGTTAGTTTGTACGAACTAGGTAAAAATAGATGTTATTTGGAGGTTTTTGTTTTTGTTATTGTTATTACTGTTTCCATATTGTAACTAAATCTTTTCCTTTCAAACAGTGGCTCTCAATCTTCCTAATATTGTAGCCTTTTAATACAGCTTTTTAAGAATTTTACTGTAATTTTCCTACTGATATTCCTCATAATGTATGCAGCCGATGTGTAGGATATCTGGTAAGTGATCTCTATGAGAGACTTATTCAATCCCCTCCCACAAAGGGGTCATGATCCCCATGTGCAGAACAATTGTTTTCAGGAAACTTAGAAGTTATTTTACAGAAACAAATTCAGTATATAAATTATATGTATAAGAGTTGAATTTAGAAGAAAAGAATGTAATTTTTATGAAAAGGTTATAATCTGAGTATATACTTATATACTTCTAGTCAAGCTATAGCTTCCACTGACACTGGCCGTCATCTCTTTCCTATGGTCCTTCTCTGCCTCCCCAGGGGTGTTGGACTGTGAGAATAGACAAAGTTGTTAGTCTGTAGTAGATAAAAGAATAAAGTGTGCTTTCCACATTTCTCTAGTCTTCTTTCCATGTTCACAAATGACTTCATTGGATGTGTTCGTGCTCAGTGAATTCTAACAGCCACGGGTCTTCTTTTGGGGCTTTGGGGATAAACTCTAAAATTGAGCTTGCATGGAGCTAGATGGAAATGTTATTTGCAGAAGGCTTAATAGAAAAATTCCTCGCTTTCTGGTTCAGGAAATTGTCCTTTTCCTAAGTAGAAAATTTTACTTGGCCTATTGTTGTAGAAGCTGGCTGCTTTGTTTCAAAGAGCACTGGTTAGCATGGTGTCTTTTTATTAATTTTTTTCTTTTTAAAAATTATATTTATTTTTTATTTTTATTTTCTTTTGTTTTAATTTATTTTTATTAGATTTTTCTTTATTCATGTTTCAAATGTTTTCCTTTTTCCAGGTTTCCCCTCTTTTCCCTATTTTCTCCCCTTTCCCCCTGCTCACCACCCCACCCTCTCCCACTTTCTGGCCCTGGCATTCCCCTACACTGGGGCATAAAGCCTTCACAGGACCAAGGGCCTCTCCTCCAATTGATGACCGACTAGATCATTATGCTCTCTATTGTTGTGGGTGTTAGCAAATACAACCTGAAAGTTTCTTCCTGGGCTCATAGTCTACTAATGGGGTAAAACACTACCAGATGGGCTGTGGTAGGGACTTGCATCAGTGGCTTGAAGTAATCTTTAGATCCTGATTTTAAACCGTGAAATATTCACTGTAAGTCATTGTCTTAGACAGCAGAACCAATCTTTATTAAAATTCCCTAAAATAGAAAGTCTCACCCATGTGACCACTCACTGTGTTCAGGATACAGGGAAGATGGAGACACTGTGCTCCTCTCCCAGTTCTTTCCCTGCACAGGCTCAGTTGAAAACTTCCTCTCAGTCTGAGCACTTCATACTCTCCTGTAGACTTAGAATCACCTTTTTCTGAGAGATTTGGCTATCTAATTACATATATGTGTATGTGTCTATGTGTACATATATACATGAGTGTAGTGTCTATGAAGTCCAGGAGAGGGCATCCTATACCATATTTGTAGTTTTTTGTCAAGCTGACACAGACTAGATTTACCTAGGAAAAGGTAAGTTCAGTTGACTTGTCTGCACCTTATTGGCCTGATTGACCTGTATGGATGGCCTCTGTGTAGAGCATGTCTTATGCCATAAAGGGCCTTCTGAGTGACTAAATCAAAGCCTGGTAGAAATGTTTAGTTGTTAATTGGAAACACTAATTATCTGCACAGCAGTTCAGTTTGACTTATGAATCAGTACCAAGTGTCTTCACTTAGGCCTCTGTAGATGGTTCAGAAGCCTCTCAATTTTAGAATATACCAGCTACCTGCAAGGTTTCTTGCAATGACGACCCTCAGAATCTCAATCTCTGATTAGTAGGTTTAAGGTAGAGCTTAAAGAGTGTGTGTTCCCATGGTTCTGATTAACATCGATGCTGCTGCTCTGAGGCCTCCTTTTGGGTGCCATGGTAAGGACTATAGAGGAGATGTGGCATCTGTTTGCAAAGGGCCTGAGAGAACACATAGGCTTTGTTGACCATGTGTCTTTATGACTTTTAAACTTTGCCTAGCTTGAAAGCAGCCACGGATGAATAAAGAAATGAAGGTTATGACTATGTTACAATAAAATTTATTGCAATTGTCCTGTTTGGGCAGCAAATTTTGCAACATCTGCCTGATAGTGAGAAAACATGGCCATTGAGGATAGGAGTCTGGAGAAATCCAAGTTTAATAAGAGAGCAGAAGGGTAACGTGGGTGACAATGGGAGAGCCAGGGATAGAAGACACTAGGCAGACCTGTCTCTTTTTTCATGGTGGTAACAGACACAGGAGTAGGGGAAGCTGAAGAAGACCATTGAGTCTGGTAGATAGATCAGTACCATTTACTGAGCAGTCTCAGTTAATTGGTGGGAAGGGATGTCTTCCAGAGGAAGAGGCCATAACAAAAGGCAGAACCAGCAAGGTTTGAATATTCTTCCAAGAAAGTTGGCAGTGAAGGAAAGGAAAGGTGGGTAAGAGCTTAAGGACAAAGTTGGTCCAGGAAGGAAAGCAAGCGTGTTTGTAGGGAGGAGAAAGGATAGGTGAAAACGGAAGCCAGAATTGCAAGCATGGCACCTCCTCAGCAAATGGTGCCCCAGAACCACTGCAGCCTGTGCTAAAAAGAAAGAAGGGAAAGTTACAAAGAGGAAATCAACAGTGTTCTCCGGGATCAGGGCTGAGACAGGCTAGGAAATTTGCAGATTTCCTAGGAAATCAAGCCCTAGGTTGATATGAGAACTGTGTGCTGGGTGCAACAAGTTCAGAGCTGGCGAGGATTACCCCAACAGGAATGTAAAGGGCAGGAGAGGAGGAGGGGAAAAAAGGGAGCACTCACCTGAATGTGAGAAAGTGGGCTGACTGAAGAGATTTTGGGGGCAAGGTAGAGATCCCATGGAAATGGAGTTTCCACTTGCACGGTGAGCACAGAAAGTTAGGTACAAGGCATGACATTGAAGGAGATTTCAGGATTCTGACCCATCTTTGGATTTCCCAGACAACATGAAACAAGCATTCAATGTGCTATAGTCACTACCATAGTGCACTGCTTCTCCACAGACACAAAGTCATGGAACAGGTCAGCTTCTAATTCTCTTGAACTGTGAGCCAAAATCATTCATTTCTCCTTACAAGTTGATTAATTGCCAGTGTTCTGTCAAAGAAGAAGAATACTGGTCATAACTATAGATTTTTCTCAGAAGCTCTTAGGGATGGAGATGGGTTAGAACTTGTTTATTAGAACATGTATCACGCTGTTCTATGGAAGTTTTCCTGAGGTCAGGCCAACCTAGGAATTGTAGAAAAGAAAACCGAGGCTTTACTCAGAAGAGCTGATTGTCAGAAAATGAGGGTGAGGGACAGAGCATGACCTGACGTAGCACACATATGATGAGAATAGAAAGGGAACACAGACCAGTGCATTGTCAGGGGCCTGGGCATTACAGTTCTTGACAAAGGTGAAAAACAGATCCACAAGGAAGAGGGAGTTAGAGATATTTGAAGAAGGATTAGAATGAAGTGAAGGATGTTGAGATTTCTTAGTAGTTTTAGAGATGTGATAGCTGTAAGGAATAAATAAAGCTTAAGTGTAGATCTGGGCTCCTGAAGTACAGTTCAGGTGATACTGTGTGTAAGGTCAATCTTGAAGTCATTTAGAAGGATCTCAGGAGTCAAGGCTACTCCTGCCTCAGCAGGAAGAACCATGTGTCTGCCTTCCTCAGCTTTACTCCATCTTCTTTTTGTGTTTTGGTGGGACTCTGACTCTTGTTTGCTTTGTGTTCTTCCACCCCTGTACGGTAGGGTACATTGCTTCTGTGACTGTTTAAGTAATTTACATTGTATTTACACTCTCCCATTTTTCCATCTGGTAGATACATAAAGAAAATGTTCAGACAAGTGAGACTGTGTCAATGTTTGTGACTTGACTTCTGGGACAATCATTTCCAAACCCAATGGGAAAAATTTTCCTGACTTCCTCTAAGTGAGAGAGGGGATGGGGTAGAAAGGGAGAGACATGGGAGGGAGAGAGAAAGAAAGAGAGACAGGGGGAGGGAGGGAGGGAAGAAGGATGGATGGAGAAAGGGGAAAGGAGAAAGGAGGAAAAGAGTGGGAAGGGAAGAATAGGGGGTTGAGAGAAAAGGGAGGGAAGGAAGGGATAGAGGGAGACAGGGAAAGGGGAGAGATAGGAGGGAGAGAGAAAGGGAGAATACAAACCTTCTCTATTAGAGAACAGGGTTTATATATAAATGAGAGAAAGCTAACTGCCAAGAAAGAGAGAATCTCTTCTAGGAGAGAAAGTGATGTTTCTCTGTAGAAAAGACAGCAAGCATCCTCTCTCTCTCTTTAGAGAGAACCTCTTCTACAAAAGCTAGCAAGCCTCCCTCCCTGTGTTGCATTGCTGCTGAGACTTTATTTATGACCACTCTGTATTATCGACAGCTTTAAGGTTCAAATATTTGAACTGCAAAATGTTTGGGTTCCACTCTCAGGCTTAATTTAGAAATCAAATTGCCGAGTCAGGCAGTGGTGGTACTCACCTTTAATTCCAGCACCTAGGAGGCAGAGGCAGGCGGGTTTCTGAATTCGAGGCCAGCCTGGTCTACAGAATGAGTTCCAGGACAGCTAGAGCTATACAGAGAAACCTGGTCTCAAAAAACCAAACCAAACCAAACAACAACAGTAACAACAAAACCACCACCAACAAAAAAACCAAACAAAAAAAAGAAATCAAATTGCCTTATAAAAATGAGAGACTCTTTTACATTAAAAGCATTTAGGGCCAGCAGTGCTACATATCTGTAACCTTAGCTCTCAGAAGGCTGAGATAGGAGGGTCTCCAGTTTGAAGTCAGACTGAACTACATATCAAGACCCTACCTGTAAAAACAATGTAATACCATGCATAAAATAACTTTAATGATTTCAATATAAATAGCATTTAAATAAAAATAGAATGTTTTGAAACAAGTGGTTAAAATGCTTCTACCTTTCATATATAAATCTAGAAAAGGAATAAACCATTAGCTGAAGACTGTGAGGTTATCGTGTGAAACATGGGGACATGCTCATGTGCTAGCATGCATAAGGTATTTATGTACCCTAAAACACAGGAAACAAATACAAATAAAAATACAAGTAAAATTATATCAAACAAAAAATTAGCTGTAGAGCAAAGAAAGTAATCAACAGTGCTAAGACAAAAGGCACAGAATGAAAGAATATTCTGGAAATGATATATTTGAGTCAGCATCTAATATTTAGAAGGCACTATCAAATATCAAAATAACCCAATTAAAAATGTTTTAAACTTGAAATAGAAGCTACTATGAAAGGTGTTGTTTCTCTAATTTTTTTCTCATTGTGTTTGTCAGTCAACTGTTAAAATAATAAAAATTTCAGGAAAATGGAAGGAACTAGAAACATTCATTCTGAGAAAGAGAGAGAGAGAGAGAGAGAGAGAGAGAGAGAGAGAGAGAGAGAGAGAGAGAGAGAGAGAGAGAGAGTACATACACAAAAAGAAAGACAAATATATTTTCTCTTATATATGGGTGTTAGATTAACTTCTAGGTATGTGTGTTTTGTTTAGAATATCCACAGGGGTTAGGTGGGTTGTAAGGGAGCGGAAGGGAAGAAGATTTTCCAAAGAATGGAAAATAGAGCCCAGTGTTATAAAGGGATAGAGAGGAAACTAGAATGAGAGAATTAGATGAGAAGAGACATGGCATCTCTCCCTGGTAGAGGATAGAGTATGGAGAGAGATAACTAGCTTTAAAGGCCACTTGAAAAACCATATGAAAACTCACTTCTTAAAATACATGCATATATGAAAGGCATTTAAATGGAGTTGCCACATATCATGGATATGAAACCCCAAAGAGACATTACACACTACCAAATACAATCTCTAGTACCAGAAATGGGTTTCATCTTATTGAGATGCTGCCAAATGGATCCTATAGATCTCCCCAAACAATATAGGATATTGCTGAAGATATTGGTTACCATCTACAACCTGGTAGTAAAACCTCACTGCTGGTGTCAGTATGTAGTTACTTCATTGAACAGAGAAATCAAACTGGTGATCATTTGAAAGCCTCTCTCCCTACTGACATTCATAAAGCTGGAAGACTCTATGTATCTTACAAGAGGAAGAAAGTATTCATCAGTCTCATGCAATAATGATAGGCCTGAAAGATATGCTCACTTGTCCAATAGTGACACAAATGTTATAGACATAACCCACCACTTTTTTATTGGATTTAAGACCTGATCCATGAGCTGGAACCCATATCTGACATTGTTAATGAAGCCAAGAATCTAAGACTAGACAGGTAACAGGTCCTAGGGAAAAACATGCTACTATTGTTATCCTAAGTAAACAAAGTGATAAAATGACTTCTCATGACATGCTGTTATGTTCCTAGATCAATGCATCATTCATTCTGTATTAGTGAAGCTTTTTCTTGTGGTTGGTAGTAATGAACATAGAGACCCAACTGGACTATATGCAGAGATTGAGAGACTTTGGAGAACTCAGCCCTACGTGGGAGGATATGGGGAAAGTTGGGGAGAAAAGACCAAT